>QJOA01000127.1:0-116877 GCA_004155915.1 Monosporascus sp. CRB-9-2
GGGGGGGATGGAAGGGCGGTGAATTTTTGCCTACATATCACCCGCCTCGCCGTGTAAAACATCTATCCGGTGGTCGCAGCCGAGCTCACCAAATGCCCGCCTAGCTGCAGCTGCTAAGTCCGGATCCCTCTCGATGGTGTGTATCTGACACATATGCCGCTTCGCATTAGCGCCTTACACTTCACCCCGACAACGACTGTTCCTGCATTATCCCGAAGAATCTCTACCACTATGCCTTGATCTCCGTGACGAGAGTCGACGCCCAATGTCTTGCACTCTTTGTGAATGACTTCCATGGGGACGATGGGATCGACCCATCCAGCATTGGTGTTGAAAATGGCTTGGAACCCCTCTCTTGATTCTAGGCTTGGGTTGTCGTCTGATAGGAATAGGAATTCTTCGACTGTGCTTTTCCAGCTCGGAAACTCTCTAATCCTGCTGGCGTCGCCACAGGACTTTGTATTCTCAACAGACTCGTGGAACGCAGCGAGGCGTCCAAGCTCCGTTGTGCCGTCTGTGCAGGACAGCGTTGGGTCATATCTGGTCAGCTTGGTTGAAATATGGAGAGAATGAATGGATGCGAGGCGGGTCGTACCACCCGGTTTCATGGAAGGCTGGCGAAAACTTGGGTTGTCTCCAAAGTTCCAGGGCTTCGCGGGCAACCACGGTATGCATCTCGTCTGAGTATTCGGTACGGACGATCTGATCCTCGACTGTCAGACCATTTTTGCAAGGAAGTAGTGGCCACAGGATTCTGTACTTTGTTGGGACCATATCTGGCTGAGGGTGGCGATGGAACAGACCAACGGTCAAGGCAAAAGACATTCTGGTAGCCAGATTGCGCCAGGTGATGAGCTGTTGACAGTCCTTTTGTCCCAGATATGCAGTCAGTTTTGACCTTGGTAGCCTGGAACTCACGAGGGGATTTCGCTCACCAAACGTCCCAGCCTCCCCAACAATGATGAAGGAACTTTCTTTATCTATCAGCGGCCCCATTTGGTCCTGTGTAAGAAAGGATACCCTGCATCTTCCAATGCGTACAGGGGGATCACCACATGGTATACGCAATACTAAATTTGCAGGGCGAAGGCGGTCTTTTACCCGATGGAATCCATGTCCGTAAGGTGTCCAATTGTCAACATGAAACCCACGCGCATTCTAGTCACTGGAGGTCTTTAACCCTCACTGGGTAAAGAGAAACGAAGTGCGCTTTCCGAAGAAGGCTTCCTCGTGTCGCGTATCGATTCTAGGCTGTACAGGCACCCTACACCCTTGTTTACCAGTGACACATAAGCAGCGGACCACAATACCATCTTCGAGACCTGCCATGGATCGATCGGCTTGCCTGCTACATCTGGCAATCAAGCCGCGGCGTAAGCGTTGCCTAACTGATCAATTGTATTAAGCAATTCTTCGTTCGTTCGTCCTGTCCGTAGAACAGCTACCATGCCTATGCAGTGTGACTCTCTGCCGTCATTCAGTGTCGACATATGAAGGCCTGGCGATCATACTAACGCACTGGCTACGGTGCCGTACGACAGGCCCTCGCCCACTTCGCTTCAGACCGGTCTCTCTTACAACTTGAACTACGAGGCCCTTAGGAAAAGCTCGTTATATTAGGATCCCACTGCCCTAGCTGTCCAGAGTGCCTGGTTCAGCATACACCAAGACAACATGATGGCACCGGGAACTGAAAAATGTCTCCCAGACAAAGACAGCCGAGGTCGCTTGAAGGAGCTAAGAAGCGAGCTCATCAACTCACCCGCCTCCGCAGATGGGTTCCGTGCATCGCAGGAAACAGGAGGTGGGGTTTCTTGGACAAAGGCTATCCCATGAGCATGAATCATCCGATCATTCCACATTATTTGGTGGCATATCTACTCAGTTGCAATCACACCCCAACGCACTGCTCTCGAAAACCGCTACTCTGCCTAGCTAACGATACTGGGGCTAGGGACTCTTTACGAGTATGACGGAGGGCCTTTATGGCAACATCGCCCGTGACCAAATCTACTAACTCTATCAGAACGAGTAGTCTCTCCTTCGCGTACACTGCCACGAAATTGCAGATTTTCTCCAATTTGGGTCTACTGTCATACCTAACCGAGCTAATTCGCATATACGTGCAATGTGCTTTCTCGTTGCAGAGAGACAACCGATGTCGACGTTCTCAGACCGAGGTACGCTATGCCAAGGTCCCAGCATTTACCATCTATACGCGATGCCTATGAGACTAGAACATCAAAGCCCCATTTACGGCTTGGCGTCGTTGACCTTGGGGCTGAGTGCGTACAGGAAATCCGTACTCATGAGTATCGTTCTGACGAAAACATCTGGCAGTCGAATCGATAAGGCCCTTGAACTTCTTCGTGCGGTAATAAGATTCTGTGAGGCAAAGGTTGAAGGGGACGTCTCCAAATTCAGCACTGCGCAGTGAGCCATGTTGTTTTCAGTTTCACAAACTCCGGAAACGCCGATGTTTGGACAGATCGATCTGGAGACTTCCCGTCTCCACGAACGCGTGACTTGCCTGAACGAAGTTCTTGAAAACGAGAGGCGCTGGGACGACGATGGAGATATCACGCGCCCAACAGTAGACGTGCGTGGTATTCCCGGATCCCATTTCGATGCCTTAGAGCAGTTCCTCAGGGAGCAGTCGACTTCAGGCTGCAGCGGAGATGTTCACTCAAAAGCACCTCATGGCGCCCTCCTCGAACAGACCTGTTACCTGTGGCTAGGATCCAGTATGGCCAACATATCCCCAGAGGCATGCATCGAGTTCTTGAGCCGATTGCGGCAGGATGTTCTAAAGCCTATAGACACGATTTTGGTTGGTGTGGACATCTGCCGGGACTCAACCAAGGTGATGACTGCATACAGCACAGGATCAGAGACATGGAATAAATACGCCCTCAATAGGCTGAGGAACGCGGAGATGATTCTTTCAGGAGCCCCGGAATCGACGTTTGGGCTGCCAGAGAAGTGGGAGTATGTGGTACGCTAGGACCCGGTGAGCGCGGAACGCTTGATAAGTACATGGATAGCCTCCGAGGCATAAATGAACCGGCACTTGCTGACTATAGCTGCCATTAGCGCTTTGCTAGGTCTCGAACAAGGATGGAGCTCAGTATTGAGAGAGACGAAGATGCTAGTAGCGCTAGCACAGCTCATATTTCCGTAGAAGGAGGAGAACACGTTTTCGTGGGTCATTCATACAAACACGACATAGCCCAACTTAACAGCATCGTGCAGCAGTCTGGGCTTCAAAAGGTTCAGTCACGGTTGGGTCAGGGTCAAGAGACACGCCTGCTTCTGCTACAGTCGAGTCTTACCCCGGCCTGACCAAACAAGTACTCCCAGTCCTCTCCGATTCAGTCGATCCATAGGTATTAGACGGTTGTTTCTTATCCACCTTCACTCTTCACTCAATGTGTCTAAAGACGAGTGTCGCCGTTACCAAGCAGTGTGCTCTTTCCCTCCAAGATAATCAATTCATAACAACCTCAAGGGATATGGCTGGGTTGAGACGACTTGAAATCTGAATGGCCCAAAGCCCCGTGTCTGGGACAACCAATCCAACCCAATTCATGCCTCCTGGTCATGGCCAATTAGAACATCTGCTCCACAAGAAAGATATTTTCGGCAAGAAGCTTAGTCCGAAGAGGATTGCATATGTCCTCGGTATAAGGGCCGAAGACGGCAGGCTTGGCGAAGGCGGGATGTCCGTCGAGGACCATTTGGGTGGCGACGCCGCAGGTGATCCCAACCAACTTTGACATGGCAGAGTAGCCATCTCTTTCGCCGTACTGTTCCAGAGTCGAAGTCAGGATATTCTAGTTATACCTTAGTACTTTGAGTTATAAACAGCATAACCGACAGGTTACTCACCGTAGATCCATCCTTCCACTCAATGACGAACTTATGTTAGAGAATGTCCAAGTCCCTCTCGCCAGACTCCAACCTGCAGAGCTCATGGAGACGTGCCGAAATGGTATCCAGCAAAGTACCACGAACAGGGACCTGATGGTCAGAGAAGATCCCCATCCATCTGAGACCAGTGATAACCTGCTCCCTCTCGGAAGGTGAGCGAAAGCTACATAACTTTTCGACCTTCGAGACGAGTTCAGTCTCAATCCCGGAGTCGGCACCCGTCACCTTCTGCTGTATCTGGGACCAGGTCATGCCAGGCTTCAGCCAGGTCTTCTCGGTCGCATCTAGCCAGCCGAGATCGATGAGGGCCTTGACCAGGGCGGGATTGCCCTCGTAGCGAAGCGAGCCCCGGACAAAAGTCCGGGCCTCGGGAATCCGGTATAGCTCCTGGAACGGAAGCGAGTTCCGGTTGGGGTAGGCGACGAAGGAGTGGCCGTCCTTGACATGGTAGCGAGTTGCAGCTGCCATAAGGTCTTTGTTGGAGATGTAAACCTCCTCGCCATCACGCAGAAAGGTGGCAGAGTTATACTGGGAAAGCAAGACACCTCTAGGGGACCAAGAGAACTACGCGGGGAGCTTTATCGGTTCCATGGCCGCTCACCGTGGTTTAAGGAGTACTTTAGCTAGACTTGCCTTGAATCGAAGGGGATTATCCGCAGACTCTGGGGCAACCAGGCCACCGCAATAAGAGTGGAACCCCTTAACCTAAAAAGAAGATTAACACAAGCATCAATCAGTTGGAAGCGATTCATTGGGGGGACATATAGTACCTTGCCGCCTTTCTCATGGACCTCGTCAATGGCCTTCACAGCATATAGATGGTCCACCCTGGGATCAACACCGACCTCGTTCAAAACCGTAATGCCAGCTTCGACAGCAGCATCACGCAGGTCCTTCATGGCAGGCGAGATGTATCTAGTAGTGACCACGTTGGTCTTGCCCTTGATGGCGAGCCGAATGACCTCAGCATGGTAGACGAAAGGGACGAGAGATATGACGAGGTCGTGCTCGACGACGGCGCAGCCCAGCTCAGGAGATTCGACGTCGAGTTGGATGGCAGTGGCGCGCGGGCGCTTAGAGCTCTTGGCCACGTTCTGGGCAGTAGACAGCGTTCGGGACGCTGCCAGGTACGAAGGAGCCAGTCAGGCAAGAGTGAAAATAGAAGTGGAGGCAAGTGTCAAAAAAGAAAGCCTAGCTTTTCGAAACCATATTTATACTTACCGATAGTGAGCTCGTTGCCTGGGTTTCTGAGCAGGTAGTCTACGCAAGGCTTGGCGACCATGCCGCTTCCCAGAACGAGGATCTTGTTCGTTATCTTGTCGCTAGATACGTCAAGGCCCTAGGAAGCTGGACATAGGGGGGAGCTTGAGATCAGAAGGAGGCAAAAGCTACGGAGGATATCTCAGAACACGTACCTAAGTCTAGGTAGACAGGATGGAAGTAGACGCCAAGCCGCCGATAAGTCCAACACCCGAATACCTACAAGGTAGGCACATACGTGCTAATTGAGTCACTCGCTGATTTTGAGTTTTGACATGCGTTTTCTATTGAGTCACTAGCGGTAGGTCATACCCTGATGCTGTCGTCCCTATGCGAAAACATGTGTAACCGCCAGGCATAAGAAGAAGGAGAAGAATGCACGCGACGTTGGATGGAGGGAATCAGCGAGTAGCCTCCGTGGCCGGCACACGAATTCCGGGATCCAACTTCGAAACTTAGATAAGCGTGTTCACGCGAATCAGATTCATCAAGAAGCCATTCCTAAACTTTATCACCACCGCAGTTGAGCACTACGGGAGGGGGCTTGCCATGATGTTTCTCTAGAGGATCTCTCTCTTTTCCCCTTGGGTTCTGGGAATACAGAAAAGATAACGCTAGAGGGGCCGACCTAAGGAGAGACGAGACGCCTGTGTGCTCAGCCTTGACCGTGGAAAGCTCCTCCGTGAGTATAGACTAAAGCAAGCATCTATACGTCGAAGACGTTCGCCCGTAGCGTACCTTTTCCTTTGTTGGCGCAGCGGTAAGCCCAGATCGTGAGGCCGAGCGCTTCGACGGTTTCCTGGTCGTATTCAAGGCAGCATTATTCGACTACTGAGACGGGACGAAATCATAATCCTGCCAACAGTTACACGATGCAGAAGCGAATGCGAACACCTATATAAACTGCGATGATGACAACCGCCAGAAGCAGCCTGCTGATAGCTATTCTTCGAAGCGACTGTGTCTTCGGGAAATACCACCAAGGTTGGACGTCGTGCAACCAGATATAAAGCTCCAGGGGAGCCGAACTGCCAGCAACGCTGGAACTCTACTTTCCCCCTCAGCCAGCGGTAGCACACCCAGTAGCTAGCGAATGTCGAGCAGGATGTCCGAAGGGGTAACTAGTTATTGCCATATTCTGTTTTCGAGATAGGTGAACAATGTTGACGCTGGTGTCCTGGAGAGTGGCCGAGCAATCACAAAGCGCCTCCTCACCCCCCCAATGAGCCTCACAGACCGGCAGCATCAAGAACACCCCAAAAGGCCCGTGGTCGAAGCGACTTCAGGAATACACTTAGACTGCCACTTACCTTGGCCAACAACTCAAGGGCCGCAAAACCCATGGCACACGATGTCCTCCCACGCCCCAGGTAGTTTTAACCAGGACGCCCACCAAGGTTTACGGCACGTGCCATCTTGGGGTATGGCTATACTTGTTAGGTCGTCTCAGCGATTCTGCAGGATCTTCAACCTTCTTGGGCACATAGGGCCGAACGCAATTCCACCCGGGTGACAATTTTAAGTTATACGTCACCTCGCCCTCGCTCCACATTCGCTCGGCATTCCGCTTCATCATCCGTATTCCCTGATGCACCTAAATAAATAACGAGTCATCTGCCCTTGTGACAAGAAGGAGTGGCCTGCATTCCCGGCTGGGAGATACTTACTCTAGATTACGTACGATGTAGGTGCGTCCGTCATGCTACAACACATAGCCAGCCTTATTTACGAGGCCCCAACCGTCCTCCCGGCCGCGGATGTTTGTGTGCTCGAGCCCGTTTGGAACGGAAATGTAAAAATTGCGGCCTTATGTGTGAAGGAAGGTGGCGTACGTACTACTCTTAACATCCTGCCAATGAAGTCCGCACCGATCCGCATCCATAGGCTTGTAGCTGATAAACCGTACAAATGTCCCATGAATGGAGAGATGCATCATGTATCATGATACCGTTCCATTGTCTCCCGAGCATCAAATATCCGCTACGTGTTGCGAGCACGCGTCTTAGAGTAAGCCACATTGAAGAACACTATTCTACCAACAATTCAAGAAACAAGCACACCCAATACCCACCTACCTACCTTGAGCGGAGGGCATGTGTCAAGGATGAACTCTGCGATGACTCATTCATCTCTAGGCCCGGCCCTGATGGTCTGTCCGACCAGAAAAGAGCGACGCCTATAACCCAGAGGAGTATGTCATCAAGTGACGAGATAGAACAATCTCTGGTTGAAATTATGACCCAACCTCGACACTTTCCCGCCACACTGATAAGGTGGGCCAGTTAAGGCAACACACGTTCGACCCACCTTGCAGAAGCAGCAACGAAGTGATACCCTCCCTACCTTGAGGGGCCTCGGCAAGAAGTGATGTAGTCCACCAACAAGACGAACCCTCAAGCTACTGGCCAAAGCGGCCAAGTTCTTCGTGCGCTCGAATGAGCCCTAAAGAGCTCGCCGCCTAGCCTCAGGCCGCATATACATCGACAGGCGCATTCGGCGGATAAGGGAATAATACAAGCCGACGGTAACAGGCGAATGAAGCGGCCCGCCAGGCACCGTAATAGGACGGTTATGATCGCGAAGCACGCGAGACCCTCTCCTGTCACAGACCGGGGTTCGAGCTTAGCACCCACCTCTCTACCTACCTCCCCACCTACCATGCAGTGAGCAAATGAGATGGACTCTTTCCCATTCTAACAAGTCGCCGTCGAGGCAAGGTCCAGTCGTGAGCGGGGGCGACGCCCTTGATTACTACGCGCCTGGGCAGTCACGTCCCGGGACCTCACAGCCGCATAACTAGCTCTCGCGCAGGCAAGAGCGCGCTCATGCCCTGCCCACGGTGTTCGATAGGCTCAACTCATTTCGGCTTATTATGACGCGGGTGGGGGGCGACATCCAATGGAGAAGCCCTCACAGTGGCAATGGCCGCGGGTACCTCGGAGACTCCTCACGGCCAGCCAACGATTAGCTCCTAGAAGAACTACACAGGAGATACCGACTACTTGGTAATTAGTTAGCTGAGAAGTTAACGGTGGCGATAGGCAAAAGGCAGGCAGGCAGACAGCGGCCACGCAGCACTCGCTCGCGATAGCAGCTTGCCCCTGCCCCTGACAGCTCCGCACGTGACACTTTCGTTGCTCCGGCCGTAGTGATGTACTCGAAGCTCACTCGGCTCCTGCCTGGGTGGGGGTGAATAATAGTCGCTGTACCGATCGTGAATTTTCCTCTCCCGGAAAGTGCAGAATATACACATCGCATTCACAGGTGTGACTGCCGTCGCCCGTGGCGTCGACCTGTTTGGGGAAAGGAGGGGACCGGGTGCTTGTAGTCGGATGCTTGGCGTGGCGTTGCCTGGTGCGCGTTAATGCAGCCGTGTCTGATTGGTCGGGGACAGCACTCAGGGGGGTATGAGACCCTTGTGACGAGAGAGGGGTTTTAACCAGAAAACTTCCATGTCGATGACTCACAAAAGCCGTCGGAACGGTAACCACTCTCGTTTCAATACGGACTGCTTCACGTGGTCAGCAGGGCATCGACTAACGCACCTTGGGATTGCCAATCGCGAGGGATCAAGCATTAGCAATAATAGATCCATTTAGCTTGTACAGGACTACTTGACATGCGACTAAGCTAAGTTGCAAGACTCGGTTCGGCATGCGACGAGATCGAGTTGCAGTCGGACGGGTACGAAGCCCAGATCCAGAGGCTTTTCAGATTTCATGCTATCTGCAAGGCTGTGGTCCACGGCCTCAAGGCTGACTTATATCTTTCGCAGGAAACTTTCTGATGACTAATTGACGAGCCAGTCTCTCTGGGATTCTGAAGCTGCCGAGAGGACAAGAGCACCTGTTTCGAGAATGCCCGGTCGATCGGTAGCACGTCCTTAGGCAGATTACCGTTCGCTCGAAATAGCCAAGATAAGGTAAAACTCCGAGTCGAACGCAGTAAGTCGGTCTTAGCCATGACTTATGATGCCGCAGTCGCTCTCTTCCAGGGTAACTCCGTCTCTCGCTTCCAGGGTAACTCTGTCTCTCGCTGTTGTTGTGATTAGTTTCCCCCATGCTAAAACGCGTCCCCCACCAACACCATTGCACAGAATGACGCCTCTTCCTCTCCATCGTACAACTAAGCCCCGAGATAGACCCCATATGCCATGCTCCAGGAATGCATGCCAGATAACGCGTTTTCCGCCCCGTTCTTTGGCCATCATCTAGTTGTCTATAAGCTAGATGCCGTCCAAAGGTCGTATCAAATGCCCCATCCACCGCCAGGCACCGTGTAACATATAACAAAGGAAAGATTGAGAATATTGTCACAGGAACTCCGATTTGTCGGTAGCCAAGTCTTCATTGCAGGAAAGGCGTTCGTTCTCTAGTTGAGGATTCCTGCCCACATACCAGGGCCGCCGGGGCCGCCTACAGCAGGGTGGAGGACAGAAAAGCTGCAAGGCGACGGCAGATAAGTCTCCGAAGAGTAGCAAACTCGTTTCCTGCCCCCGTCCAAATTCTCGCGGCCGCGGCTTAGGGCACCAGGTGGCGCCGAATCCGCTGAGGAATATTGCTCATTCAGCATCGCACGGACATTCTCCTGCAGCGTATTGTCTATCGATAAGGGTCGACTTCGTTTTAAGGCGGGCCGAGCGGTTGACTGCATTTGGTTCACAGTCCGCTCGTAGTTTTGAAGCTCTTGGAGAGCACGGGCTGCGTCAGCCGCGTCGTCTATGTCACATCCTCTTGATGCCACCGGAGTGTCGAGTGACATCTCCAACAAATCCCTATGCACCGGGCCGGTGTAGGATTCGGGTGAGGAAGTGATGCAATTCTGTTCGTAATCTTCGGGAACCGAGGCAATAGTGGGCCTCATGCTGTACCTCTCACTACACTGCTTCGCATAGCGGCATCGCGCCTGGACATCCAGTTTGGTGAACGGCGCGCTAACCCCTGAGGAAGCGGATGAGATAGAGGATGAGCGTGATGTGCGGGAAGAATCCGAAATCATCGACTCGGGCGAAGACGCCGTCGAGACAGAATGCGCGAGTGACGAACGACGCGTCGAAACATAACTCTGTGGGGACGAGCTGATAGAACCGGGCCATCTGTCCAAGCTTTGGGTCGCTGCAACATGTGAAGCTTGGTTCATAGCGAATCCCATCGATCCCTTGCTAAGGAGACTGGAAGCAACACTCGCAGCAGGAGTGTTGAGTCCGTTCGGCTGTGGCGTGAGACGAGGAGTCGGGAGAAGACCAAGCGCAGGTGCACGACGGGCCGGCGAATATAGAGTCGCCGGGGAGGGTTCCATAACGGCAGGTGTATTGTAGCTTCTGAGGGTAGGAGTCGCATCGGCGCTCTCCACCCCGAAGCTGTACGTCTGACCTCGGCAACTCGAGAGGAGAGAACGGGGCGAGATTGGTGTGAAGTCTGGGGACGCGGCCTTGGCGGGAGTTGGTGGAATCAAGCCCTCAATGTTGTCCAACTCAGGATTCAACCTTAAGATGATTTCCCTCCATTTTTGGTTCTGTTGCTCCAGCGATAGGTAATTGATCGCTCCAGGAGATGGAGGCTGGGATGGCGTGTACTTCAAAACGATTTCAGTCCACCGCTGGAATACTTCGTCTGTGATATGAAGCTTCCAGTTGACGGCAGCGAGAAAAGCAATCTCGTTTTGGTTTATCTCCTGAGTTGCCAGACCAGAGATCTTGCTCCAAGCCCGAGCCGAATAGTTTCGGTCTTGCAGATACTTCGAAGCAAGAATCAAAGCCGCCAGGAACATTCGGCGACCGCACTGGAGAACACGGTTTGCGTGTACTTCATCTGGCTGCTCCATAGTGAAGTCATACTTAGGCACATGAGGCTTGATTAGTATTAAGTAGTAGAGCGCAACTTGGAGAGTGGAATAGCTGGTACGAGAGCGGCGCAACGTCTCTTGGATGAATGTGCGCAGCGGAAGTACGGCCTTGCTGCCCAGCTCCTGTCTGTACACTACGGAGGACAAGGGCCAAACGGCTTCCACAATTTGCGTTGACGAATCTATATTGATTGTTGAGCGCGTGCACGGGGCGAGAGGATACATCGTTCAAGCTTACCGACGAGGCTATCGACAAAGTTGACCTTCCGATCGCATTGGCGAATCAGGGTAGGAGGGCATCCAGTCCTGGTGGTCGCACTATGGCTGGTACGCCTTGGGTTTTTCCGGAGTTCCTGTGGAACCTCAGCTCGAGTCTGATTGCATGTAACTTTTCTTTGTGAAATTATTGATTGCTGTTGATAGCAGGAAGGATCGTATTGTTCCGACAAGTCTGAGGATGTGGCGGAAAGAGTTGTGTCGTCGGAGGATTGGGAGGACGCGTCAGACCACACCGAGGCGGCCGAGGACGACGCTGAAGAGGCTATAGAGGAATTATAAGGAGCATTTCGTAAGGTTCTGATGAAGCCCAGCGAATCATTTTCGCTGCACATCATCTTGGGTGGTGACTGAGGTCTACGTTATTCTTAACTAAACCTCCAGTCGCCCGTCGAGTAAAGTCAACCGATTAGCCGTTAGCGTCTTGGACAAAACGTGAATTTCTATCGAGAAAGTAGCTTCACAGCAGCGTAAGAACTGCTACAAAGCTTCAGAGAGTCGAAAGAAGACTGGAGCTTAGACGAGGATGTCTCGAACCAGGGTTTCACGAACGGACAGATCGGAGGACAGAACAGGACGGGCGACTGGAGTGATGATAGCGGAATCCGCAAGCAGCATGTTGTGGTTCTTGTTTCTACCCAGGAAACAACGATTCAGGTGTGACGGTAGGCGGAGCGCAGCTCAGATCAACATCGAGCTGGCCCTTACCATACCGCGAGTGTCACGAAGGGTAGTCGAGGGTGATTGCGACGAGGTGGACGGCAGCGGACCGGGGGCCTGGCACCGGCGACGTTATCTAAGATATCGGTGCGTCGGCGGAGTTCCCTGTGAGCAAGGCGCAGTACTAGCGTCGTATGAGCGGGTATGTGTATGTATATGTATGTTTGCGAGAGATGCAATGTGTTAAGGCGAATCGGATATGCAAGGTACCAGGTGCCAACCACGTATTACAGAAGGGGAAAGGTAATATGCAATCCGCTATCTTCCGTCAGTCAGTATGGAGGGTAGTCGTGATGGCTGGCAGGAGATGACCCCTTTTAACAATGCATGCGAGGCAAAATATGACTAGGTTGGCGCTGGTCGGAAGGAATGAGTCGCGTGGTTCCGGGCCCAAGAGGCAACAAGGTCGTCCAGGTAATTTTAGGTAGGTAGCCAGTGGCCAGATAAAAATGAGTGATTGAGTGAGTGGAGATGTGGTGTTGCCTTTCGCCTTCGAGGCCTGGGCACCCGTGAGTGGTGGTATACGGGTACGGTACGGTACGACGTGATGACTCTTCTCTCGTTGGGTGGCGAAGGCCTATCCGATCATTACCGCTAAAGCCACTCTGTTTACAGGTGGCCTTGCCGAGTGTCCTGGGAGTTCTAGTAGGCAGTAATGGTGGGTGGCAGGGTGGTCGGTGCTCAGTTTAGGTAGGTTGCCGATGCTGATTGGGGGCGTGCAGCCAAGTAACTCCTAAGTTCCAGGCTACCGATGGGGACCAAGACCCCAAGTGACTCCAACTGGCAGAGGCGTTGCAAGGAAATTGATTGTCACACGCGTGGAAGCCTGAAAATGGATCCGGTTTCAAAGGTGTGGCAATATGAGTAAGAGAACAAAGAGTTGATGATGAATATACCTGGTAGAATAAAGAATGACAAGTTGGCTTCAGGTAGTGGTAGTATAATGATCGGTATTAGGTAGAAACGGAGCTGGGGGCCAGCTGAGCCGAAAACGACGACTGTTTTTCTTTGAGTAACGCGGCGTGATACCTTTTCAGCTGAAAAGGTGGAAAAGGCCAAACTCGTTGGCGGTCAAAAAGTTTCTGAATGAATGAGTCGTCCCGGCGAGTATGGTGTTTCCTCCTTTCTCCTCTGTGGAGAGGCACTGACGAGTCGTTTGACCGCGAGAGCGTAAGTGAATAGAGGGGAAGAGAACGCTGTAGCTGTAAGGGACAGATTAAAGCAGTAAACCCGGATTTCAAGAAAGGGAATAGAAAGCAGCAGTCCTTTTTTGGGGAGTGGTGATTGTCCAGAATTATTACACAAGTCTCTTTTTCTTCTCTCTCTTTAATCCCGATCACTCTCGAGCTGACTTTCGAAGAAGTCGCCGTTGAACTCTTTTTAGATCTCGAAATCGAACATCGCGGCGGCTTTGTTCGATAGGGAAAAAAGAGGTCAAAACGGGGGGCTCGGCTGGTGCTTGGGGTACAGTCGAGTTTTGAAGAATCGGGATGTCCTGCACGACAACGACAGTGACATACTAAACTGGGCGGCAGGTACCTAGAGATCCGTGATGGGGGTGGACTTGCCAGCCAGCAGTCGCTGTTATTACTGGCCAGCTACCCAAGCCTGCCAGCATCCAAACCTTCCATACTAAGCAATAGACTGAACACCCCACGGGAGACGTATCTCTAGCGTTGGGGTTGCACGGGAAAAGGCCTGCATCTGGAAATGAGTTCACGACATTGGGCCCATTGGCCCATCGTCCAGGCAGAAAGAGGTGTGGAGATGCGAGCATGCAGGAAATGTGCCGCAGCCAGATAGGAACGAGGCTGCGTATTGACTGGGACGACCCTGTCCGTGTCGATAGAAAAGGCTGCCACAGAACAGGCCACGCCAAATCATTTGCAGCATCTGCTTCGCTGAGATTGGCTTAACAGGACTTGGCGCATCGCCAAGGCATAACTCAATTGGCAGTCATAGATTCATCCTATCAAGGTTATGGAGGTGTCCTGGGTGTCTTGAAGCCCACTCTCGGCTCGGGTTAGCGCGAAGAATGAAAAGGGCTTAGTGATACTGCAGCTTGCTTTATCAGCGAGCCACGGTTACAAAAAGTGGATAGTGAAGAGTCATTCATCCACTCATCCATTTACTCATTGCTCTCTCATTCGGCAAGGTCAGGCAAGGTCAGGCTTTCTTCCTCTGAGGCTCCCCGTGTCCTCCCCCTTCTCTTCTTCTTCGCTGAGGCTCTCATATACTGCTCCCCCTCTTCCCCCCGAATTGCCAGTCCCGCCTCGTGTACGCTGACGAGCCTCGACGTACGTCCTGTAGACACCGATACCGTACAGTAGGGTATGTTTTATTCATGTTGCCGCATGTAATGCGATATGCGCATCTATTCAGCTACATACATCGTGATAGCATCTAGGCTTTACATACTTGGTAGCAGTTCGAACGCGTGTGTTATCTATCATCTAGCTACATACATATCTACCAAGAAGTCAAAATTCCCGGGCATACTACTATCATGTACCTAGAAGAACGGTCAATGCCCGTGGTACGTTTGACAGACCTTTCCGCGAGGTTGGGTAACCATCGTACATACACACCACATACGCTCCTATTGCCACCCACACGAATCCTTCGCACCACTCAGCATTCATTCCAGAATGCCACCAAGTGCCTCGTCCGTTTACATACAATATACGTCCTATGGTGTAGTAGTCACCGGCTTCTCGAATTGGGCCATCCCAGCTGTCGGTCTGGATGGATCTGAAGGCAAACTTTATGAGACTCGCATCTCCGCTGTTCAACTTTTCTTCGCCTAGACTTTTCGATGACCCCGATCTTGCGGTTCGCCCCAGATCCCCAGGTGTTATGAAGCGATTCCCAACTGGTATTCACTCGCTCTACTACTCGGCTCAACAAAGTCGGGAGGTGAGCCGCCGCTTGACGCTCGTAACCGCCCCCTGGCAATGACTTTAAGATTGTCAGCTTTTCCTCCGCATTCATCCTATGTTCCGTTATTCTTTTCTTTATGATTAATTTATTTTCCATTTTGTCAAAGCTCTAGCAATGTTGATGATGCTAGTTCCCCTGTCCTCGTTTTTATTCAAGCGTTTTGTACCGCCTTGCTGTTAGGGAGAGGCTTATGAGACGCCGGTAGATAATGGTGTTTTTTTTAGTTGACTGAGATCTCTGTCAGCAACCTATCTTGGGGATACATTTACTTGATTCGGATAAGAGTCACCCGAACCGCTACTGCCCTTGTTACGTACATTGCGAGGCAAAGCGATTACCCTTCGCTCACCCCGGCTATTTTGATGTTGAGTAGTGGTAATCCGTGTGGCACTGCTCGGGAAAACAGGCTCTAGCCATACTCCGCGACAACGCAAGGGAGATCACAATTACAGAGGATCAAAGCGAGCCTCTTAGGAAGTTTGAATAGCCTCATTCGTAATTATCCCTTTCTGTGCATTGTGTGCGCGCATCTACGATGACGTCCAGCGGACTTTGGTGTGTACAACAAGCGTGGACGCATTCTCGTGACGGGACCCTTCGGCTTTTCCTTTTACTTGCCACGGCCTTCAAGCAGTTGCCAGGGTTGCCAGGTCCCGAGAAGCCACAACCCCTCAAACAGAGCGACGAGAGATAGAGGTTTGTTCGATTCTCAGCGGCTAAACCCACCATAGGCTGTTGATCGCCATCTATCATGTTATATTGCCGAGTCGCCGGAATCGTTACAATGATCTCTATTCTCTAATTTCGCGCCTTCGGTCAGTTACAGTGCGGTATAAAGGACAAAGTCCGATTTGCTAGGGTAGCCGCATGTCTACTGCCCACTTCATTGGCTACGCGAACCTGTAAGCCTGATAGATAGTTTACCTGCGCATGCAACAACAGCATTCTGTGTATCTAACGGCAGACGCGAAGGAGGGGTCGACTGCCAATGATCGCTAGAATACAATCATGGCATCGCAACGCAATGAAGCTCAATGACGCAGTAGCTGAACGTAAAGCTATTCACTCCCATCATGCAGAGCAAGCACCTCATGCACCATTCCATTTAGGCGTTTATTAACTTACCGAAGCAAGCAGGCGAAGCACATCAGGCCGATGTCAGGGCATAGACACGTAAGCGGTGTCGAAAATGCCAGCAACCGCCGGCCGTTTTAGCAATCAGCCTAGGTAGTATAAGCGCTCCTCGTTCATTCATCTTCCATCCAGTGAATGCGAAACAATATGTGCAGAAGGATGAAGCGAAGTTGCATAGGAGACCGTCGCAGGAAGAATAGATGGTAAGATACGCACCCCTCGGTCGGCAAGGATCCATGCCCATCATCGAGACCAGAGCCAATTTAGCCTCTTGCTATTCCTTTTTGCGAAGACCAATGAGGAGCGGCCGGGCGGCGTCGTGTCACAGCCCGACTCGCGATGACTCAAACCTCTCCAGCTGGGCTGCGAGAGAAAGGCCGTGGTGGCCCGTCCTCCCAGCCAGCCCCAGAATAGGCACCACAGGCGTCTCTCATCCTATCGATGAACAAACGCGCGACATCGGAGCTACGCGTCGAGCAATATTACAAGGGTAGGACGAACGACAAAAGTCATTCTCACACACTATCATCATCATCACCTGTGCAGCAGAGAGAGCCGTCTTTGGCATCGCTAGCCTACTGGCGGATGGTGATACGTATGGCGGCATGGGCTAATGCGACTTTCGGGGGTATGACCTGTCCGAGGCCGGTCGGTAGCTAGTGTCATCAAGTTGGCGTCACAACTCTCTCAACTCATCACTTCACGAGGGCCGTCAAAGATTGATTCAGACATAATATGTATGAAACAGGCGACAAACAGGCGATGGCGCAGATGATAGCCCGACCTGAGCCGGTCGTCGGTAGGCAACTAGACCAGACGAGTCAGCATCTTCGATATCTGTCAAACATCGTGCCATGTGTCCCACGATCCCTGAATCTCCTTCCCTCCGTCCAGCCACACCCATACTTAGTACGTGCGTACATACATTATGCACACGGCAGGGGGGGTTCGTTCTTCGCCCCTTTGCCGCGCGCACTCCGGCGTCAAATCTTTACGCTAAAGGAACAAAAGCGCAAGTCGTCGGGGACGCCTACGTCTCGTACATCCCTAAAACGGTTGTTGAGCTCCGCTTCCTCCCGATGCTCCGGTACATGCCTAACGGCGGGGGGCCAGTTTAAAGCGCTAACAAGTTAGCAACAAATGGTAAGGAACCAAAAGGTAATCAGGACATTGATAGCATCCTATATTATACAATATAGCCCTCCCGATCCGTATCGGGTATTATATTCTATCGCTTTTTTTATCGCTGGTATGCCGGCCTATCCACCATAGCCCATGCGGCATCCGCATGCAGAGAGACGTCAAAGAGTTTCTTTCCAAGTATGGGCAAACCGTCTGCCCAGGCGTCCCCTCCTCCTCCTTCTCCACACCGTCCCGGCAGTCCGAAAGCAGCCAGTTGCCCTGCTTTCGGACATGCCGGGCACGGGACAGTGAACCCTTGGAGACACCGAAAACGACAGACTTCATTGCTAACTGCTTGCTCCTCCAATGGACAGGAGACGGTTCGCGAGTAAATCTGGGGATTCCCCACGAGGCATACGGTATTTTTACAACGTGGAGTTGTTAGCCACAGTAGGCTGGAGCACATATACGCACGTATTACGATGAAAATGGAGCGCCGTTATGTGCCTGTTCGTATGTACGCCCTCGATAGTGCCCACCGTGAGGGTGGCAGCCAACATTGCCAAGAAGCTCTCACCCCTCGCCTCGTCCAATGACGAACGGCGGCCGGTTTCAGGGGTGCTGGGTTTTGACGCAGTGCTAAATGGCGGGGTCGTGCATGGCAACCGACGCGACGAACATCCTGGCTTGCGTTGGTCTGTATGCCCAGGGTATTCTATCATCTCAGCCATGACATGTCGGATTGCCGTATGGAGCCTTCGGAAGGCATACTTATTTGGCTGGACGGAGCGTATAGATGTGCACGTCTTAACGGAGGCCTTACATTTCTCAAGCTTCAAAGTCGCTCGTTATTCGCCTTTTGATCCCAGTTGTTCGGCCGTAAGTTGTCGGAAGCCCCGGCCGCTCCAACCTCAGCTTTACAAATACCTTGCCGTTTACCTTGTTACCCTGGACCGATATGGATATCTTCTAGATGGCCACAAGGCGTCAGCGCCACCGATTTTTACTTAGTACTGACGTCTTGGGGCCCTCTAGCGGATAGTGGAGTGACTCCTAACAATTCAAGGGAACTAATAGTAGAAGGAGGGATGAGAAGGGGTTGCCTCCAGATCCTCGACGATATCACCCTCTTATTGTCTCCGAATCTCCAACGCATTTCAAATAGGTCCTAATTGTTTCTCTGGGCTCGCGTTCCAGATCACGGAAGACTACACCACCATAACGTCAACTTTGTTTTAATCGCCGGACTCCCAATGAACCTTATCACGCGGAAGTCCCCAGCATGGCTTCCCAGCGCTCTTCGAACTTTGCATAGGTTCACGTCAGACATTCAGCGTTCGCTAGATCTAACCTTGGTTTCCATCGCAACGTCTCGTGCTATATGCGGCTGCTTGGTTTGCAGACCCCGTTGTGGCAAGCCGAATGCGGCTCCACGATCATGCTAGGCAGCAGTCAGCAGTTCAGCTCTAGTGTTACGTAGATGGATCTCACGGGAGGAGGCGAGGATCTCCGCACGGCGCCTGACGTGCAGTGCAGCCAGCCATCTCTGACCATCAGCAGCAACTACCCCATGTTAACGGCCTGGTTGGCGGAGTTGAAGCCGTCCGTATTCAATGAGACTGAGTAGTTCTTGCACATCCTGATGAGTGGCCCCTCCAGCTGTGTGAATGTTCCTATGGGGGGGCTGGAGATATCACATCAACTGCTGAGCGCCTTGCCCACAGACGTTCGCACGAATTTGCCCTGTAGATCAAGTAGGTAGGGGACAATAAGGTATCGGCCATTCGTAACTTTGCTGCGGGCTGGAAGTGAGGTCTGCTCCTAACTCGGCGATATTTTAGGTCATCGGTCAACCAACCCCAGGTTCGGCTTACGGTTAACCTCGCCGCTGCTGACTTCCACCATCTGGACATCGCACTAGTGGGGAGATAAGGATCTGAGCCAAGCAGTCACGGGACAGCGTCAACAGGAATCACGCCCTCTATACGATGGCAAGGCCGTCAGCGCTATATGGCACCGGTCTGTGCATATCAACGCCTCGGCTCGCGGAGTAGGGCTTAATGACAGCGCAGCCTCGACCTTCCAGTGATGTAAGACCTAATTAAATACTAGAGCCTACCGTAACCGGTGTTCCTGGAGGATTCTATTTTGTATGTCAACTAGGGCTTATGTAATGAGTTAGTCCGAATTCAAATCCGTAGCCGAAGGCAAGGATGCATAAGCTCTTACGAGGGCTTTAGATAATCGCTCCATTAACCCGATTCGACAAGACCTTGGGGTACCATATGTCTTTTACGGAACGGCTCCAAGGCAACCCCATATTATGTAATATGCCGATGTTTTCAACGGCCTAAGCCACGTGCTCAAGTGATCTATTTTGACCTGGAGATTTATAAGTGTCTCTACGACGTTGTGCTTAGGTAAAGCGTAGCACTCTGACTAAACCCTTTACTCATCGCTCGGAACCCGGATAAGGAGCGAGCCAGGCAATACCTCTCTGACAGTCGGGTTACTGGCGACTTGACTACGCAGCTAAATCGTTGAAGAGGGGGTGTATCGAGAAAGGCGATGAGAGGACAAGGCCTTTGGCGATGACTCGACCGGTCCGGCTCAGCATATGGAGAGTTGCCAGAACCAAGGGGTGAGAGTAGAAATGGGGAAACCATGGGAGAGCAGTCCAATAGATGCATGTTTCGCTATGGTGTTGGGGATACCCAAAGACAGCTGGATGACCCAGTCATACATCGCTCTCACTCACCATGGTCCCGCTTGTGGAGGCACGCTGATAGAGGGGGACGCTCAGCCTGTTTTTGCGCCGTAACAAACACAACACGCACGAAGACCATCCTGATATCGTCTGGGTACGCAAGGCGCGAAGCCGTTGGAGCCGAATACCTAGCACAACACACCTCCCGACTCTAGTTGCAATATTAAGCAAGCGCCGCATAACGCTTACAAATGCTCCACAGGCTGGCGGCCTTCTGGGGATGATGTCTCGCCCCCGTCTGATCCGGATCTGCTTGGCTTTATGTAAGTAAAAGAGCGAATGAGTCCGAGGGGGGCTGGCATGATGAAATGGTTGAGCTATCCATCGCCCTTCTCTGCCCACGGAAAACGGTAGAGGTAGAAAGGGGCCGTTGGGAACAGAGCAACGAGGGCAAGTTGTGAGCCCCCAACATCACCGATTCGCGATACCCAGGATTCCTAATCCCCATGGGACTATGGAGGTAGTCTCCAGCTGGTGAGAATTCCTCAAAGTCCGAACATCAGGTAGGTGAGACATTTGCCTCCGGAGCTCGCCTTCTCCTTCCATCTGTCGATACCTTCAAGTACGACAAGGTATCTCGACGAGAGACAGGGGCCATCCAGACTCCCGGTCAACCCGACTGATGCTCAATGTGGCTAGACGTTCGGGTTCTAGGCGATGAAAGCGGCTTGTCACGGGTAACTGGGCCGTTGACTCAGCTCGGATATGGCTAAGTTTCACAGAACGAGAAGTCTCTTCCGACGTCGTGACGTTTCGTGACTCTTGCCATTAATAGACCTCGAGTCTCGTGATAGACTGGTGGCCTGCTTAGCGCTCCCCATGCTAGCGGCGGGTAGTGGCGACAATCAGCCGAGTCATATGGCAGCGGACGTGTTCGGACTACAGCCTGTTGGTGTTGCGTACCCGTGTGTGACTCCGTCGACGGCACATGCGAACAGTGGAATTCAGGAGCCGATGGCCATACACACCCTTAAGCTATGGCAATATGTTAAGAGCACTCCGTCTCAGTTAGAATAGGGGTGCACACAGAACATTGAATAAAGGCTTACTGGGTTAGACAAGGGTTGTATACGGGAAAGTGAGGTGGCGCACTGTTTTGACGCTCAAGATGGTGAAGACCAGCATGGGTTAAGCATCACATACGACTGAGTGGGATCCATCAACAAATCGCGTTGATAATGAAGGGGGCATGTGTATGGCAAAGAGGTCTCTGGAAACGACCCCATTCTAGCAACCGCCAAGGAATGTAAGGAAACATGCCCACGGAAGAGATCGTATCTATGCACGGACTATCCCACGACGCTTCATCTGCGTAGAGTCGTCATCGGCGTTGAGTGACATCAGGCCCGACATTGCTTCTATGATCTCAAATGTATGTAGATCCATGGCGTGCCTCTAACTACGCCGTCTGTCTATTTGTCTAATGTCAATTTCGTTCCCGTCATAAGCGTCCATGAAGCCCCTTCTAAATAGGGAAGTGGTCCATCTCCTCTCCCGAACCTCTCGATGTAGCTCGCCCACAACCCCACGCAAGAGTACTTGCTACCTCATCCCGAACCACGCCGTCATCCCATCTAGTAGTCCACGACATGACATGACACCATAACCACGCGCGCGCGCCTAAGCCGTCCGCTCACCCTTCCTCCCCGTCACGTCCCATCCGCATCACGGACCCCCCAGCGTCCTCCATCTCGTAACGCCCTCCTCGCCCCTCTCGGCGGGCCCCGGCAGGATCTCCCTCAGGAAAGCGTTGATGTCGCGGCCGGCGTCGCGCGCGCGCTGCCACTGGCGCGGGTATCCGAGGGAGCACTCCTCGAAGCGGACGCCGTCGATCCAGTCGGTGCGGCGGATGTGGATGTGGCCGCTGACAACTACCGCGGCGCCGAAGCGCGTGTGCCAGTCGCCCGTGCGCCGGCTGCCGCACCAGATGCGGAAGCGCGGGACAGCCGGCAGGGCGACGACGCGCTCGTGCAGCGGCCAGTGGTTGGCGATGACGAGCTTCATGCCCTGTGCCGATGCCTCCGCCGCCGCCTCGGCGAGCCGCGCCTCCGTCCGTTTCAGCAGCGCGTCGCACCACGCCTCGCGGCTCGGGTACGGATCCGGGTGCAGCAGCACCTCGTCCGTGGCGCACACGCCCTCCTCGGCCGCCCACTCGACCTCCTTGCCGCGCGGCACGCCGTCCGGAGCGAAGCTGTAGTCGTAGAGGGTGAAGATGGGGCATACCAGCGCTTTTGCTGCCCTCCCATCACCGCCACCACCACCACCATCCTCCTCATCGCTGCAGTCCCAGACGACGAACGGGTCCTCGGGCGTCAGGACGCCGTGCCTCCGCGCGACGGCGACACAGGCGTCGTACTTGGCCTGGCCGCGGGGCTCCTTACCTCCCCCCTCTCCATAATCATCATCGTCATCTGGGCTGGTGGTTTTGCCAGAGGGGAGCGTATACAGCTCGTGATTACCCGGGCACCACCAGACGGTCTTGAAGTGGGCGCGAGCCCAGCGGAAGGCCGTCTCAAGGTGCTCCTCGCGCTCGCCGAGGTCGCCGGCGAGGATGAGGCCATCGTCGCCGTGCACGTCGTGCAGGGCGTCCAGGGCATCGGCGTTGAGCTTATAGCTCAGGTGCAAGTCCGCGATGGCGTAGAGCTTGCCCATCTTCTTGGCGTTTCGGCGGGAGCAGATTCTAGGTCACTAGTACCAGGCGGCCCCGGTTCTTCCGGCTTGTCGGTCCGATGGCGCTTTTGTATGTGCTGAGAGAGGTTTCGGGGCGGTTGTGACGGGGTTCGTCTAGGTATTGCTTAGCTAGCTGCGGTGCGATATCATGTATAGGACCCGCGGAGGTTACGCCGTTCAATCTTTATAAGTGTCGCTCTGGAACAGACCATCAACCAACCGAACTACTGAGTACGTATAGAAGCTGACAATAGGATCCATAAGAGTTCATCAAATGGTATCATTGATATTATTCAGACCCAGGTACATAGTAAGCAGCACGTGACCCGTACTAGTCGAGTGAGAGCTGTGAGTGACGTAGAAGAAACTTACGTGCAAAATAATGCATACAGTTGAGGCTCAACGATATATCCGTAAAAGAAAAGCACCATCACTATGAGCCTACATTGTGTGCTTTGCTTCGAATGAGAGGTCTACAATGCTGATTAGAACAAGTGAGAGCAACAGAATCAATTATTACCAATTTTCTCAGTTGGCTCAACATCCTCCGAATAACAAGAGCCATGAACCTGCAGTGTAGCGAGCACTCTAAAAGGGCTCAGCAAGATCAGATCTTCAGTATCATTTATCTGCTCCCCCTGTATGAAAGCCCCAACCAACCTATCAAAATCGAGAACGTAGTGTTACAGAGATGTTCAACACAATCATGGGTTGCTTTTCGGATGAACTCCCTTTTCCCTGAACCATCAAACCATGTGATACCGCCTAGTGTGGAAACGACCGACGAGAGCATGCCTAGCCGGCCGCGAGTACTATCCTGTTGACACGTTGCCTCACTTAAGCAGCCATGTACGTGCTGGCATCGATTCCATCCTTGGGGAATTCACTGTCGGATGAATTAGCGATGAGAACAATACCAAGTCGTCAGGTAGAGCACTTACGGAAGAGCCACTTCGAAACGTTTCTCGATGGCCTTGAGAACCTCCTGGTCGGCATCGGTGCTCACAAACGAGATAGCAAGACCCTTGGTACCGAAACGACCAGCACGACCGACACGGTGGAGGTACGAATCGGCATCTGCAGGCAGATCGTAGTTGATGGCCAGGTTGATACGCTCAATATCGATACCACGGCCGAAGACGTCGGTAGCTACGCAGATACGCTTGTTGAAGTCTTTAAACTCCTTGTAACGCTTGATACTACAAAAATATTAGTTCACTTCTTTCAAGGTTGAGAGACCATCAGTACTTACCGCTCCTCTTGGCTAACACCGGAGTGCACCGCAATCGAGGGGAAGTTGCATTCGCGGAGCAGCTTGTCCAGCTCGGTTGCACGCACGGTGCTCTTGACGAAGATGATGACTTGGTTGAACTGAAGCTCATCCAGGAGTTCGTTGAGCTTGCGGTTCTTCTCGCGTTCCTCAAGCTTGATGTAGTACTGTTGCAGACCGTGGAGCGTCAACTTGGTGTCCTCGTCGACGTAGTGCTCGGTCGGGTTCTGCATGAACTTTCGGCAGATAGGCTTGATTTCGTCGGATAGAGTCGCGGAGAACATCATCACCTGCTTCTGCATAGGAGTGGTGCGGAAGATCTCCTGGACATCGCGGCGCATATCTATGAAAGGTCATTAGCTACGGCCGTGAAAATGCAAAGGCGTGCGGAAACAGGTGTTTACTTACCGGTCGTGTCGAGCATCTTGTCGCACTCATCCAGCACGAAGATTCGAACGCTGTTGAGGCGCAAGTACTTGTCGCGGATAAGCGCGTTGAGACGACCCGGAGTGCCGACAATGATATGGGGGTGTGTATCCTTGTTCTTCAGGATCTCGGCGTCCTTCTGAATAGGCGTACCGCCGTAGAACACCCCCGTCTTGATGTCCGGCATGTACTTGCTGAATCGGTTGTACTCGTTGCGGATCTGGAAAGCCAACTCGCGGGTATGGCACATGACCAAGACGGAGCATTCACCAGCAACAGGCTCGATTTGCTGGAGTGTCGTCAAGACGAAGACGGCCGTCTTACCAAGACCAGACTTGGCCTGGCATATGATGTCGCCTCCTAGAAGTGCTTGGGGAATGCAGTTTTGCTGGACTAGAGTGTTCGACCGTAGGTTAGACAGGCTTTCCCAAGATTTAATATGTGGAGGACGTGAGGGTGGGTGGGAATTCGACAAGGTCCGTCCGTCATCGCAGCATCGCTTTCCATCGTTTCCGAAGCCGCCCTCTCCATAGCACCCACGAAATCCTCCACCGACGATACCGAGCTGCATGCCATCATGATGCAACGCCATAGCCTCGTGAGAAAATTCGATGGCCCGCGGCCAAAGACGGTTCCTTGCTTGGGAACAGAGGCTTCGGAAGTAGATCGCCTTGGATAAACGATAGAACCCCCGCTTCCCATGAGCTCCTTTATGGAGTAAGCGTGATGGATGTTCTAAGTAGCAGGTTCACGGAATAGTCACAGAAACTATCCAGAACCGACTTCTCTATCCTCTCGTTTCTCCGAATACCAACAACGGACCAGAAACCCGTTGATGGCGACTATGGTACGATTCCGACGACCTCTTTTTGCTTTCTCATTTTCTTTGCCTTGCGATATGCTTGCGTGACTGGACGGACGCTTGAAGAAGGAGGGAAGGGTGGATATAACATTTTCTGGAGCTGAAACGTGTAAATATAGTAGACTAACCCTCCGAAGGATGTTCGAAACCGCAGTCGGCAATGGCGCGCAGGAGTTCAGGCTTCAACAGGAAATCGCGGAAACCAGTGGAGTGAATGCCGACGTAAGAACCCTTCTTGTCAACACTATTGCCAGAAGCAGCAGCGTCGGCCTTCTTTCCGTTGGCAGGGGCCGTGTCGTTGGTGGCCAGCTCCTCATCGGAGTAGTCGATCAGATCCTCTTCAGCCGACATTTTGGCGGATGACTATGTGATGGTTTGGTGATGACTTTAGGCGGAGGTAGACGCCGTCGTTGATGACAACGGTCGCAAGATACACGATGAGAATGGAATCAGAAAGACGGGAAAGCCCTGTAGTCGAAAGGGCAACTAGAGGAAAATAAGGACTCGTGGAATGATTAAGTGAAGAAAGGGTTGTCCCTTGAAGAAAATGGAAAAGGATTCCCGAGTTGGTTGGGAAAAGGCTGGGACTTGGGCCAGATCTCAAATAATGAACAAGTTTGTAAAGAAGGTGAAGAAGCGCAGGCAGAGAAGGGGTGGAAGGCGCAGACGGATGAGAGAACGCGCTTGCGCTAAAACCCAGATTCGGATTAGCCTTCAAAACAATGGAAGACTGACTGGGGCGAAGAGGCCTCTTTTATGCCTGTGGGTCTTCGAAACACGTACTGGATTATGCATTTATGCAAGATGGCTACCTGTAATCATCGGGGCAGTCCGCCAGCCTATCATTCCTAACAATTGGATGCTGCTTAAATTTCTACAGTACCCACCTAGCGTACATACATACATGCAAGTGGGTACTTTGTACATTCTGTACTGGGCTGTTCTTTAGTCATATCCAAGTACTTACGCTTCGAGATTCGATATCGTTCTCGCTTCATTAAGCGAGTCTAGCAACTGAATGCGCATTGTGATATATTCATCAGTTTGTTCTCGGGATATCCAACGATTCACAGTGTAACCGACTTCAGCTGCCGTACTCCATGGCGAAGGCGAAGCATAAAGCAGCTGGAAGCGTGCCAAACCGTCCAATCTACTCTAGGATATCCTACCTTTATCAAGCGGCAGCATATCTGAGCAGTGCACGCCAGAGCGAGGGACAGATTCCTGATGGGACTCCACAGAGTTCTGAAAACGAAACTGCGGCGGGACAGCACGCACAATCCTCCTCCGTCAATACAACCAAGCAAGCAATGTCGCGTCGTTTGCTCACTGATCTGAGGGCATCATCTCTGAAGGCTCAGATACGCCTCTCGCCTGCGATGAAGCACACTATCTGCAAGTATTGCGACACCTTGCTCGTCGAGGGGGATACCAGCACGTCTTTCGTCGAGAATCAGAGCAAGGGCGGCAAGAAGCCGTGGGCGGACGTGTTGCTCGTCAAATGCAACACTTGCGGAGGCTTGAAACGCTTTCCCGTGCAAGCCCCGCGACAGAAGCGGCGGCCGATTCGGGAAGCCGAATCTAAAAATAAAGCTGAATACAACGCCACCGCACCAACCCAAGTCAATTGAGGCACCCCCTTCATTCACTTCTCGGACATGAGGCTCAGGTTAGAGTAATCCAAGGCGTTCGACGGCAGGCGCCGATTGCATACACTGCTTCGATCCGTATCAAGAAGTTATAGGTGAATATCTCTAGCTATACCTGTGAGGAGCCTGCAAATTCTGTCGAGTATGACCAGGTGCATCATTAAATGCAAACTACGTTGATGTCACCTCAATGCCCAGGGTGGTGAGTAGACATCAATTCCACCATGAATCATTGCGTCCCCAGTACCTCACTAACACGTCGCTGCAGATTTCGTAGCTGATGAGCAGCTGGAACTATAAGCGATACGGAAACCTGCTATTTCCACTTCCGTCAGACGACTGAGAGGTTACAGGACCCCAGTTGTCTGGTCCGTGTTTGGGCGCTTGTTGCAACTATGATGACGCATGTTTGCCAATCGCCTAATGCATTGACAATCGACTAGCAAAATCACCATGCTCCTAGTGTGGGAGGATGCGAATGGAAGTCCGTCTCTATCCATGGAACCGACCATATGGATCTCACCAGCCAGTCCCAGGGACAGCCAGACTTGCTGGGAACATATAGCAAAACAAGGAACTACAAACCGGCAGCCAATATACCCAGGACAAAATCATGGGCTCACTAGATACCTAAGCGTCGCTACGACAGAGGTGCTCATGATTTATTTAACTTTGTCTTTGTGATAGTTGGCCATGGCTGCCGTTGTTCTCAAGTCACTTCAATTCCGCCCAAGCATTCCAGATCTCCGTTTCCTCCAAGCGATAAGCGGTAGACGATCGACCCGAGCTCTCATTAGTTTCGAGACTGCGAGACGTCTACTACTTGCCGTTCTGTCCTCAACCTCGCCACACAAACCCCTTACTCCACTGTCCTGCCCACTCATAACCTAACTTGCTCGGCAACAGAGCCGCAGCCCTCCTGTGAATCAAGCAAGATGACTATTTCCGCCTAACAGCGAGAGTGATCGTCTCGCAGGTGTCAGGGAAATAAGCATGTCAAAATAGTTGTTTAACTGAAAGCTGGGGGGGCAGGACTCCCCTTATGTGCGGAATTCCCTCCCTATGTCCGTCTCCGGCCCCGTCCTCCGGCTGCATCGGGCTATGGGATCGAAGAGGCAGACTTTATGTCCACTTCACTTTTTCTTTCTCTTCGCCGGCTGCCATCTTATTCATGCCGTACCACCAGGCACACAGAGAGAGGCAGTGGCGAACAGCAGAGTACAAATCGGCAGCTAGCGAGCGAAGCGGGAGCCCGCGTCCTTCCTATGCATAGTCTTTGAAATCAATCAACCCACCATTACAAGAAAGACGAGAGAACCAGCGTCGCGTCGTGTCTAGTAGTAACTTACCAACGGCATACCGGGCCCCTTGATACATTCTGGTCGGCATGGCACGGGCACGGCAAGGCGAAGGAGTTCAAAAAGAGGCGGAGCAAAGCATAGTATAGCAGTAGGAACATCCGCCGGCCCTATTTCATTATGCACCATATGTGTCGGTAGGTATCGCTAGTTACAGGACGGGGGGAAAGGAGACCCCTTCACCCCTAAGATCTCATGCGGTCCACTAAATGCCTCAACGGAGAACGCCGGACACCACCAAAAGCGCGCCCCTTCGCGCTCTCGGAGGGTACGTACATTATATGACTTGATCTATCCAGAAAAGCAGTGCATGTGTACGCTTGTTTCCCCGTCATCTTCACAAGCCCGTAAGATATCCTTGATCCCCATTAGGGTCGCTGGCATGTGGCCATGAATTCAAAAACAAGCAAAGTGGGATGGGGGTCTCTCGGCCCCGACTTGTGAGGGCGGGCCCCCCGCCATCGACAGGATAGTCGTCGCGTGCGGCATTAAACCGACGGGGAGCAACCCGCCTGCGCCTTATTTCCCCTGGTCTCCCTGTTTTCACTTCCGGCGTCGCCTGTCTCTTGAAGTGGCCAAATCACTGTTCTCGGCCGAGCCGCACGTCCGGATCGTGATCATCCGCTCATATCATTTAGCAAGTCCCTCGTGCGCATCATTTCTCCGTGTGCCCATTATTAAGCAGCATTTCCAGAATGATCTGTTGACCAGCAACTTCTGGATGAGCCATGCCTATTTTGACCGTGCCTTTTGAGTTGATGCCATTATCGCTCGTAGGACTGAGGTGCCCGTTCCCGTTCGTTTGATAGCTGCCTCCCGTTGGACCCCTGACTCCGTAGTCGAGCACCTTGACATCCCTCCCGGCAATGATTTGCCGGAGGCGGCCGTTCTCGGCGTTACGCACCTCGACGTAGTCCTCATTGAACAGTATCAGGTATTGGCCATACATCGTGGCGCCCTTTGCTTTCTTCTGCTTGCCTGAGTACTCCATGATCACGCTGCGGCTGACGTCGCCGTGCTTGTCGACGTACACTGCACAATCCTCATAGGCGAGGAGGAACTCCTGGTCGTTGAGGCGGAACATGCCTAGTGGCCTTTGATCTTTGATACGGTTCGCGATGTTGGCGATCGCGGGTTGCTTGACGTCCGGTATGGACATCGGTATTTTCTTATCCAAGGTTAGCAGCTCAAAGCCTTTAGCCGTCGAAACAGCGATGTAAGCGTTGAAGATGTTGATCGAGTAACACTCTATGGGAAGGTAGAACTCGTCGTAATCGCGGAAACTCTCGGTCACCCCAGCAGCCCGCCGGCTATTACCGAAGAACCGCGTCCTCCTCTCGCTTGCTTTCAGATACACGGGCTCGAGAATCTTGAAGCTGTTGTGCATGCCCTCTTTCTTCTTGTAGAATACTAGCATCCGATCCTTCATACGGGCCGTTGCAAAGAATGCTACATCCTTCGCCAACCTCTGCGGGGCGCGACGGAAATTGTCGCTTGCTGGAGCTGGATAGCTGGAAGGGGGAGCGATCATGTCGAGGGGATACGAAAGGAGACACCTGTCCGCTAGGACGAGCACGATAGAAAACTCCTCAAGCACAGCGATTTGTCGGACTCCGGTCTGTGCAATCGCCTATAAGAAAAGTTAGGAACCATTTCAAACGTTGGAAGGGGACGACTAACCTTGTGCCAACCTCTTTGGTCGCTAGCCTCCGATATGCAAACGCCAATGTCCGTACCAACTGCTACCATATTCCTCCCGAACGCAGAGAATCCAGTAGCGCAATAAACATTAGCCCGGCAGATTGGTGGAGGGCCGCGGCCAGGTCCGAACGTTTTCTCTACGTCGCGAATGGCCCTGTCAAGCGGCGTTCCGCGGATGTGCACACCCCCAACGTACTTGCCTATGGCATTGACAGCATCATAGCTGAAGGCGCTGTCGGCCATGACGCGCAATCTGAAGGGCTCGGCGTTCTGAGCATGCAACGCTTTGGCGTGACGCGTTTTGGCCTCGATGATTCTGTCACACCAGTCCTGTCTTGTCTGGTGGGATTGGGCAAAGAGCGTATAGACTTCGTGACCCAGATGTTTGACGCGGAATGGATAAAGTATCTTGCCTTCGCTATCTGGTGTCGCTGCAGGTGCCAGCCTAGTAACGGCAACGGAGCCCATGGAGGAGGTCGTAGCTGCATGCTCTAAACCAGGACGGTCGGTACCGTTTGTTCCTATCTTGTTGAGTCTCGTGTCAGAAGCCGTATTTGTTGCTCTGGCCAATGGCGCCCCCAGGCCTTTCTGTTTGGAAACTGGGTCGTCTTGGCTACTGTCCAAGAAGAGGAGAGGCATCGGGATCGGCTGGCATGAGGTTAGCGAGTTCCATAAGCCAGAACCAAAATATACTCACTTCTTTTGAAACGTCGTATTTCTTGTCCTGCTTGCCATCTCGCGACGTTACGAGTTTGGCCAGAATGAGATAGTGGTCGAAGAGAAGAGCGTGCGTGTCCACCCATCGGACACCCTTGGAGCCCATTCTCTGGAGATCACCTTGTAATATGAGCTCTCGGCCCAGATGGTCCAGGTTGAGGTTAGCCTGGTACCCTGGACGGAGGACTAGCATCTGGTCCAGCTCGATCATAGTAACCTTCTTTTGCATTTCGTGAACCTTCGAATCGGCCTCGGAAGCCACTGCCTGTGTCTCCTCGATGGCTTTGGCGAGGTTAGCCTTTTCCTCGCTGTCTTGCGGCATGTGCTTGGAGACGGTCTGCATCAGGAGGATGTATCTCTGAAGACGAGTGATAGGTGCCTTTAGATACGTGCTCCAGTCCAGCTTCTGTGACCGCTTGTCATTTTGATTCTCGTTTAGAAACTGTTTGAACATATAATTCCGTTCTGCCTCCCTCTTCACAAGGAAATGCGCATAAGGATAGGCAGACGCATATTCGACATAGGGGGCTCTCGCCTTCCGGATCCATTCGCGAAAGATATCGCTGAAACCTACGATCCAAGGCCCTTGTTCCTTTTGACGGTATTTCAGCTGAGCCAAGAGATAGTTCTTGTTGACATTTTGAATGCTCTCAGCCTTGCCGAAGACCGCGTTGACGAACTTCTCGATCCTTCCTTCGGCGATGATGCGCGGCTGCGAGTAGAGGAGTCGGTCTCGGTAAAGCGTACGCAGGATTTCGATCTGGTCCATGTAGGTTTCTTCGGTCGTGACGATCTCGTGAAGAATGTTCTGCCGCGTGATTTCTTTCCTCGGCTTGCCCTCCACGCTCTCTTTCGTCACGCCATAGAACGTTTCCCAATCCACGACCTTAACCCCTCCAGCCATCAGCTCGTCGACGTTGGCCTTCTTCAGAGTCCTAGTGCAATGGTGGGAGTAACACCGGCTCCCTGTCGCATGATTCGCCGCTTCCGCGTCGTATTCGTGGAGTTTGGGGGCGTAACAACCGGACCCAGTCAACTGCCATAGTACGCCAGAAATGGAACCTTGTCCGAACTTGAGCCACTCCTCATCTGGTACAAGGATGCCAGCTTCCAACATCGAGTTCGTAACTTCATATCCAAGTGTTTCGGCATCGGCGACATTCATCGTAGGGACCTTAAGGCAAAACAATCTCACCAGCCCATACTCGACCGTCTTTCTCTTCAGATCCGGCTCGCCATCCGCCATCTCCCGGATCCATCTGGCAATACCGCTCAATGCCCAAGGTTCCGTGCAAGTGCGCACATCAACAGCGGTAAGCTTTTCGGGCTGAAACTTACGCCGTCTCCCGCTAGGCAAAGTTATCACATCGTAGTTGCTTATGGATGACGCCGTGGTGGCATCATAGCTCTCGTATGGCAAACCTTGCTGTGCTAGGTGCTGCTGGTGCCTCAAGTGCTTGAAGCGACTCCGTTCCTCAGCATCGGTCTTTGACCTGCCCGGGGGCTGCACCTGGGGAGTTGTGTTATGATTGGACAGGGAGATGGACCTTTCAACCTGCAATTGCTGGGCGTTTTGGCCGTAATAGGCATCGGGTCCAGTGTACGGGCGGGAGTCCACGTTCTGGGAGTACCCTTGTTGGTAACCGGCCTGGTTCGGGGAATTGACTGACAACATGGAACTACTATCCGACGTAGGGACAGGTGGCAGTGGTCGATTTGTTAGTCCCGGGTGGTAGAACATATCCGGATAATCGTCTTTGGATGGAGAATCGTTACTGCTCTGCCTTGAGTGGAGCGAGACGCGCTCATCTCCTTCGTCGAAGCTGAGTCGATGAGTTGGAGGGGTATGTAGACCGCCAGTACCGCCATAATCAACATCAGCCCTTTCGAAAGCTGGATACCTACTGCTGTCATGACTTCTCTGCGACGGATGATTCCTCCGTGGCGTGTGAGCCTGCGCATCCGAGGGGATCGTGTCGGCAACCGGAGGTGAGGCCAGGTTATCGTCGTATGCTAAGGTTCCCGCATAACCACCACCCGCAAGACCGAGATCCATACCGTATTCACTATCACTGCCCGACTCCTCCTTATGGGTCGGCAGAGTAGTCTGAACGGGTACTTCGGGGTGGGCGAGATATGGGAACGGCATCCCTGCGCCAGCTCCGCTGAAAAAGCGGTCATCCTCTTCCGCTTGTTGCAGAGCGTAAGCTCCCGCTGCCCCTTCCGGGTCGCTCTCATCACCATCATCGTCGTCGCCGAGAGTCGCATATGGGCTGTTCGAGTGGTTTCTATTCAGGGTAGATGCGTTCGACGAGTATCGATTGACGCCGGACGCCTCTTCTTGGACGGATAACGTACTGGCAGTTGAGTGGTAGCTCGCAGAGGAGCCCAAACGACGAAGGTTATGCAAGTCATTATCAGGAACGACTCCATTGCGTTGATCCACCGCGGTCGGCCGACCCCGTTGCAGATCGCCGCCCCTCTCCAGCTCTGCCTCAATATCTCGTATGATGTCATCCTGCGAAAAGTCATCCCGGGAGGTAGGAGTCGCGCCTCCATTCTGTCCATATCGATCCTCTGAAATGTCGTCGACGGGCCGACTCGGTAGAGGTGCGTTTGTCGGATGTCGCGCCAGTCCTGGCGATGATTGTAGCTGGGCTGGCGGGGAAGGCAACGGCGAGACGTTTGAACCCGACCTCGTCGCACGATTCAAGAATGAATGCGGGTCGGAAGCTGAGTAGTTGGGCCCTACTGGTATCTGCGAATACGTCGGATAAGGTGCTTGGGAGGTCGCCGAGGGATACGGCGTCGGCGTCGAGCTTGTGGCAGAGTTCGAGTAGCCCGGATAGTACTGCGAGTAGGATGGCTCAATACCCTGAGTATGAGGAGGAACGCCGGGACTAGTAGCTGCAGAATACGTGGAACTTGGAGCAGCTTGATCATACCCTGTATAGGGCGTCGACGCTTGTGCGGGCTGCGCGGGAGGGGCGTAGGTGGGCTGGGACTGGAAGTAGGGCGGCTGATTCAAGGATGGCGAGCCATAAGCGGGTGTGGTGTTGCCACTATAATTGTTATAGCCGGAGTAGGTCAAATGACGCTGGGGTGCTGATGCAGTGGCAGAATATGCAGCCGGGTTGTAAGGCGCAGGAGCGAAGTTCGTGGCCGTAGGGCTAGTGGCATTGTTGGATTGCGCCCATCTATTCCCCGGATGGGGGTGGTACGGTAAGTTGGTGGACTGAGAACGCGCAAAGGCCTGTGGATTGTACGTTGACGGGGTTGGAGGTGTTGAAGTCTGATATTGGTGCTGATAGCCTGACATGGCGGAGCTTGTGTTAGTATAGATGCTGGGCCTATTGGTTTCGCTCGTAGAGCCGGCCAGGAACAGTTCGTCTTCCGAGGGCTCGAGTCCTCTTCCTGTCGGGCTCAGAGTAGGCTGATAAGGTGGACGGGTGGAAGCCCGGTTGAATGCAGCAGTAGAGTCATCACCATTATTGAAACTTAATCTCCGGGTTGGGTAAGCGGCGGGCTGCTCTGAGGACGGAGATTGGCCGGGGACAGGATACTGTACAGGAGGAACATGGCCGTACCGGCGCTGGTCGTCGCTTCGGAAGGACATGGTTGCGGCCACAAAGGAGAGTTCAAGCCTTTGCGACAACCCCGAGCAAGCGCGCTCAATCTCACAAAGGCGCGTGGGGACTCGATGCTACCCTCTGCGAGATAACAGACGACAGCTAGGGTAATTCACCTTGCGCCGTACACAGCGCGTTGTCGTCAGACAGCTAGGTGGCGAAGAGAAACGAGAACAACCAGTGATATCGCATCGACGAGGTTGGCTACGTTGAAAGGCAGCGACGGGCGATGTCGCTATCGTTGTTCCTGTCTATTGCTTCCCCATCTGATCCACCACACTCTTTTAGTAGATTTCGGGTGACATATACGAGCAGGTCAATTGAGAATTTAAACACTGCAGGGACGACGACGATATGCGAAGTAATCGCTGTTGGGCGCAAATAATAAAATTTGACGTAATGCGATCCAAGGCACTCGGGGGGCCGCAAGCAACGAAGACGTAGTAGGCAGTGCAGTTGTCAGTGGGTAGAGTACATGGGTAGCGAGTGATATGCGGTGGAAGGCGAGTTGATGGTCGTCGTATTATTGCAGGTTAAGTGAGAGGTGCGTTCGGAATACTAGCAGCGTAGTAGGACCAACTATCATGTGGTAAGAAGTTAACGACCCAAAGCTTCCAGCAACTACGAAGCATAGTAACATAGTCTAGATCATGAGTGCGGAACTAAAGGTGTGACTGACGGAGGGTGCTAGGTAGGTATTCGTCGGCTGGTTGATTGTGGCAGATTCTAACTCACTATTATAACTACCAATTCATCCCACCTGGCTTGCTTCAACTAGGCCGGCTGGGTAAGTACGAATGTATAGAATAACTAGGAAAAATACTGTGTGAGTATCTATACAACTAGATCCGATGCAGATGAGAGGACAATCGGCCGACTTCAAACTGTGTGCGAAGAGTTCCGCCTTGGTAGGACTTGGGCTTGTCGAAATTGGAGGAGAGACTGATAGCAACATTGTGATACTGGGATAGGACCATGACCTACAGTAAAACTTTATCCTATTTGTACAGTCAAAATCGACTATTTCATACCCGGCCGTACAGTATAGGATTCTAACGCATACTATGGTAATCTTCGGATAGGTAAGTGGGTGGTGGGGTGGGCGCCCGAACGCATCTTTCTTCACTTCGCTGTTCAGGCGGGAAAGGTGGGGGCTACTGGGCTGAATTTACCACCTTGTTCTCTGGAGCTCTTTGACCTGCACCAACACTGTATTGGATCATTCTATCGCACCCACGAAGTTCACCGGCTGGGCTGCACTGACAACGTCCAGATGGGGTACAGAGGGCTCGGATAGAGCATGGCCCGGCGCCGGCGATAAAGACCGCCCACGCGTCCGGATTTCGTCGTGTGCCGTTCTTCTTTGAAAGGACCACGATTGGGAATGTCTGTGTGGTAAATAATAAACGGGGCTTTCCCCATGAATAGGCAGGACGGGACCCAAGCCACGCGGCGTCTACAGTCCCACAGCACGGCGTGGCATCGCACTGCCTGTGTTTTGTGGGGGGCCGACGCGGTGTCACAATGAAATAACTCGGAGTGGCCGTGTATCATGCATGCATATAGGCGGCACGGATTCAAGCTACATTAAGTCATCTCTTGGAAATGCTCTCGGCGCTGCTGCTTTTCGCAAAGACGGGCCAAAGAATGCTGGCACCTCGGTGTGTCTGGCAGTTCCAACTAAGGTAAGTGGAACTTGCAGTTCTTGTTTTGTAGTAATCATATCTGCGCTCGAAGCCATATACGTACGTGGATGGCCCCCTACGGCAACCCGGCCTTGTATAGGTGTTAGAATCCATGCATAGACCCTAGTAAGCAGGCTAGAGATATGGATTACAGGTTCTGTTACTTCGAATTAGCTGTGTCTACATATGTAAACGTTGCCTGTGGCTCATGTAGTCGCTTTGGTAACAAGACCGAGGATGATGACGAGTCCCCTTGGTTTGTTACGAGGTAGCATTGAGGCAGCCGACAAGCAAACTACAACTATAAGTCGTCGCCTTCTCATTTTACCCCCCATACACTGCACCGGATTAAGAGCGTAGCTTCTCTTTTGCCCGCGGATCAGCCCGCAAATTATGCAGTGCTAACTACATGGTTAGTTTACCAAATCCGCCTGCTCGGTCTACTTCCATGATCTGTGCTGTAGTGCTCACATATAAGCAGAGAGGGAGAGAGAGAGAGAGAGAGAGAGAGAGAGAGAGAAATGATTGGACGCGCTACGAGAGTGAGATGTTGACCCTCAGTTGTCCTAAGCTAGGCGGTTTCGTGGCTGCCGTACGCCAAAGTTTGATGCCCGTCTTGACACATAATCGTCCTACGTTGCTACACCTATTTCCTCTCGAAGAGAAATGCGGCTTTGTATGAGGTATGGATTATGCCATTGCCGGGTTTCGTTTGATATCCTTTTCGTGCAAAGTCGGCGGACACAGAGCACGCTTTCGCTCTTCTCCTGGCTGCTCATGAGCGGAAAGTCTTCAACTGGACAGCAGTCTAGGGCCGGCCTCAGAATAGGAGGAGAACTGTTTATAAAATGATCTAGCTGCCAATTCCATCGACGGAGATGGTCTTCTAGTTGTTTGTGACCTACTATAACAGCTGTACTATCATAAAACACCGAACCAACAGGTTACTGCTCTCGGTCACCTGCAACCAGCATGAGTGCCAAGCTCCTTGCAGGCTTCGTATATGATAGCTACAAACTTTTCAGCACAGTCGCCGGTGACATGCAGCCAGCTATCCATGCAACATCCTCTGACAGACTGATCCATAAATGATCGAATACAGAATCCGGTCCTGAGGATTCTATCCTGTGATACTCAGGTAGATTGGCCTGGAGAAGTGTTGAAGAACACAGTGATCAAGGTATTTATTTCTCGGCTCTCCAGGGCTGATCCGGGGACTAAACATACATATTGATAAGTTCCCTATGCGAGTGCGGGTCGGATGCTTTAGCCGAGTGTCCCTGGGTTTGGTGAAGATTGCTGCTTGTGGCTCGGCGAAATTTGAGTGTCTCCTCGGTATTTGAAGGCAATAGCATCTATTGGGAAATAGCTGGACAGTCGGTGATGTTCCGTTTCTCCCGAGCAACAATCGAGAGTATGGTGCTATTGACGTGGTAATATGCTGAGTTCAGACGACTACCTAGGTATGTCCAACAGAAGGATACTGGGTTCCTTTCGGATGATATCATTTGTAAGCATCAGTAAAAGCATTATGACGGCAGTCACGGCACTAAGAGCGGGGCAGCTATCGAAGGTGGGCAACCTCCACCTCGATCGAGTTCTAGGGAAGATGGAAGATGGCTGTGGACTGATTAGTGATGCCTCTTTGCAGGTGGCTTTTCCTGTGTAGGCTCGTTCGGACTTGTCTTCGTGCTCCGAGACGTCGTCGGCTTGGCGGAGAGTTCCCCTCTCTTACATGATTTTAACTAACAGAAAGCTACGCATCTCCTCATATTTTCCCAGAGCCACCCATATTGTGAGCATCGTGACTATCGTAAAACCTCTCTAGTCAACAATTCTATATTATAAAAGTTTTCAGCACACCTAAATCAGTCAAAATGGTCAAAGCCGGTAAGTTTGAGATCCACCGCACCGTTTATGGTTTTGTATTCCCGGTTCCTGCACTGGAGAGGCAACCATTACCCGTCGCTAGGAACAGAGTTGCGTCCATTTGCTCATGGATGCTCCCTTCGAGGACAACCTTGATGGACAGAAGACGACCGACTCCGTCCAGTAGGGTCTCGTCCCTGGAGCTGTTGTATAGTGTACAACGCCAGGTGGAATTCGCCCTCGATCCCCCCTATCTCGTTTCTTATTAGCTTGTCTCAATTGTCTCTTGAGCCGACCGGATGCTAACCGTGATCTGTGTCTCCAGTCGCTGTCCTCCGAGGTGACTCCAAGGTCACCGGTACCGTCACTTTCGAGCAGACCTCCGAGTCTGAGCCTACTACCGTCTCCTGGGACATCACCGGCCACGACCCTAACGCCAAGCGCGGCTTCCACATCCACACCTTTGGTGACAACACCAACGGCTGCACTTCCGCCGGACCCCACTGTATGTTGAGCTTCCCTTGAGTCATTGCGCCCGAAACGAGAAAGAGGAAGCTCCGTCTCTAACTCCCGGCTCTAGTCAACCCTCACGGCAAGACTCACGGTGACCGGACCGACGAGACCCGTCACGTTGGTGACCTCGGCAACATCGAAACGGATGCCCAGGGTAACGCCAAGGGCTCCGTCCAAGATTCTCTCATCAAGCTGATCGGCCCCGAGAGCGTCATTGGCGTAAGTATTTGACTGGAGTGTATCTAATTGTTGCTTGTAGTTTCGGCTGACAGGAACGAACAGCGTACCGTCGTCACCCACGCTGGCACTGACGACCTCGGCAAGGGCGGCACCGAGGAGTCTCTCAAGACCGGTAATGCCGGTGCCCGTCCCGCTTGCGGTAAGTCCGAACAGCTCGTTTGAAGCCGTTCTTCGGACTAATAACCAATGCCTTTAGGTGTCATTGGCATCACCAGCTAAGTCATTTGCTATGAGCCCTCGTGTTAGATAGCACCGGTGATCCCTGGATGCATGGGACGCGGAAGGAGGATTCAGAATGTCTGGGATGAGTCCCTGATCTTGATTCTCTCGTTTTCATCGCGTTTTAGTAGTCAATAAAATATGTGAAGATGAGTTAATTGTCTTGTCCGATCGAATCATTGACTGGTATATGGCTTATCCATGTGTTGTTATTTGTCTCTGGTAAAAAACCAGCGTGAGGTGAAGTTTGCATCCCATCCTCTTACCCCCAGAGCTAGAGCTACCACTTCATGAACAGACCCCTCCCCCATGCAATACCTCACTAACGGGAGTAAACTGAGCTTTTGTGGAACGCAACATAGCACTTTGATAATTTGCAGCACTGTAGAAGCCGTGATCCAGCGCAGCATTTTTCATCATGCTTTTGACTAAGTTTTATTGACTCGGCTTCCTCGTTTTTACCGTAAATATTGAGTAACTATAAGGGAATTCGAAGCCCTTGAGGACTCGGATGCTATTGAGTGTGCTTGCATCTGGAACACCACCTAGAACTTTCCCCGCTTTATGTCGACACCTAAAACATCTGAAGAAGAAAAAGACCCTTGCCAAGCCTGGAGCTAGTAACATCATCGCCTTCATTACCGCCGCCACAGCACAGCTCCCCCCTCGCTTAGCCCTCCAAGAGCGGCGCCACGCTACTGCTGCTGCCGCTGCCCGTTGCCACATGCAATATCGTACCTTTCGTTGGGAATTCCCCACAAACGTATGAGGCAAGCTGTCCAAATCGAGTTGCACACACAACCACTTCAGCTCGGTTATAGTAGCTTCAGCTTCATACTACTCCTATTGACAACCTGGTCTGGCTAACAGCTTTTCTCCATTGCTACAGTCCGGTTCCTTCTTGCAGTACGTGGTTTCCCATTTCTAAAAGCATTACTTTTCCCTAGCCGGCCTCAAAGGGGGTAAGTTGCCCTCCATCCCATCTGCAGCATTCCTTCCTAGACACCATGCTACGAATATACCTGCACACAATCGCATCAAGCGCCTCGGGATCTAGAGCTGAATTCCGGGTGCTCCTTTCTCGGTGCTCATGCTTGTTGCCGACCAGCTACCTAGACCTAGCTATCTGCCTCCCCAATCGAGTCCCCGTGACAGAGAGATATTCATTTGATATCCTTTGACCTGTTCCCTCACCGCCCCCAATCCCAGTAGCAACCTATGTACACCCGGTTGCAAGTAGCAGCATGGCCCTCGGATATGTTTTGGGTCTTCTCAACATTTTTGGGTTGAGTATACCTGTGTGAAGTTATCCGGTTGATCATTAAAGAGACTTCCACTGGTGCTCGCCCTGGTACATAAGCCCGTATCCTTCATGACCATTCACCTCTATAACGGGCGGGTTTCATGTTCCACATAGAACTATTGTAGAAAGTCCGTTCCCCAATAGCCAATCACGTTGGTTTCACTTCACTATATGCCATTATTCATGTTACCCCCTTACACCCTACATCCCAAACTCTATCCAAGCAAACAGATGTTTTCTTTCTTGTCTAACTAAGCGGAGCAGGTTTCTGAGCAATCTCCTACGGCCAACTGAGTCTACTAATATCTTAATATTGACTGCGAAGATGGCTCCCTCCTTCGTCGCTAACGTGAAGTCTGTCTTGAGCGGCGACACGCTGGTACTGACCAACCCCGCTAATCCCAATGCGGAACGCATATTTTCATTGGCTTTCGTCACGAGTCCGCATCTCAAAAGGGAGGGCGATGAGCCATTCGCATTTCAATCTCGCGAGTTTCTAAGACGCCTCGTCGTTGGCAAGGCCGTGCGCTGCACAGTCTTGTATACCGTTCCCTCTGGACGGGAGTACGGTGTGGCTGAGTTAAGAGAAGGGCTCCAATTTCCCGACGAATGTCTTAAGGCCGGCTGGCTTAAAGTCAGAGAGGACGCCGGCCGCAAGGAGGAATCCGAGGACGTACTACAACGGCTCGAGACCCTACGTTCACTGGAAGCTCAGGCCAGGAGCGAAGGGAAAGGTCTCTGGGAAGGCGTTGGCGGGATTATCGAGGTCCAGAACAATCTTGACGGCCAAGAGTTCATCGACGAATGGAAGGGCAAGAGCATCGACAGTGTGGTGGAACGCGTTCTGAGCGGCGACCGACTGCTCGTACGCCTAAAACTTTCAGACAAGAAACACCTCCAAGTCTTGGTGCTCGTTGCTGGTATTCGGGCGCCTTCGACGGAGAGGACAAACACGTCTTCTGGCGGGACCCAGCCCGCCGAGGAGTTCGGTAACGAGGCACGAGCCTACGTCGAGCAGAGGCTACTGCAGCGCGATGTCAAGGTTGAAATCGTCGGCCTCAGTCCGCAAGGCCAACTCATAGCCTCCGTCATTCATCCCCGAGGAAGCATTGCGGAATTCTTGCTTGCTGACGGCCTGGCACGCTGCAACGACTTCCATTCGACTTTGCTTGGCGAGAAGATGGCTTCCGTTCGAGCAGCCGAAAAGAAGGCCCAGGCTGCCAAGCTGCGGCTCCATCAGCACCACGTCGCCAAGGGCGAGGCTAGCTCTTCGGATATGATCGTTTCGAAGATCGTGTCAGCCGATACCATCTTTGTACGCACGAAGAATGGCGCCGAGAAGCGAATCGGCCTCAGCAGTGTCCGAGGACCACGGACTGGCGAACCGTCCGAGGCTCCGTTTAGAGATGAAGCAAAGGAATACCTCCGCAAGAAGCTGATTGGAAAGCACGTGAAGGTCTCGGTCGACGGCTCAAAACCCGCGAGCGAAGGATTCGAGGCTCGAGATGTCGCCACTATCACCGAGAAGGGGAAGAACATCAATCTTCAGCTTGTTCAGGATGGTTGGGCTTCGGTAATCCGCCACCGGAAGGATGACACCGATAGAGCACCGAACTACGATGAGCTGCTCGCCGCGCAAGAAAAGGCCCAGGAAGAGAAGAAGGGAATGTGGTCTGGAAAAGCGTCCAAGGCTCGGCCCTACGTGGATGCATCGGAATCAGTACAAAAGGCAAGGATCCAACTCTCCAAGCTCTCCCGCCAGAAGAAGGTTCCTGCAATTGTCGACTTCTGCAAGGCCGGCTCACGATTCACGATCCTGATACCGCGAGAAGGAGTCAAGTTAACCATGGTTCTTGCTGGTGTCCGTGCTCCAAGAGCACCCCGATTGCCGCAGGAGAAGGGTGAGCCATTCGGACAAGAGGCGTTAGATCTAGCAAACCGTCGCTGCAACCAGCGTGACTGCGAGGTCGACATCCATGACATCGACAAGGTCGGCGGCTTCATCGGTGATCTATATATCAACCGCGAGAACTTCGCGAAGGTTCTCGTCGAGGAAGGTCTCGCATCGGTCCACCAGTATTCCGCTGAGAAGGCAGGCAATGCCGCCGAGTTGCTGGCTGCCGAGAAGCGGGCTAAAGAGGCACGCAAAGGTATGTGGCACGACTGGGACCCGTCGCAAGAAGAGGACGACGAAGAGGAAACCGCAGCTGCGGAACCTTCAAATGATGCGGCACCCTTAGACAAGAAGTCACTGGACTACCATGAAGTAGTGGTAACCAATATCGACTCGAACGGCAGGTTGAAGATCCAACAGGTCGGACAGGGCACAGCAGCGCTCGAGACTCTGATGAGCGAGTTCAAGAGGTTCCACCTTGACTCGAAAAACAGCAAGCCTCTCGGAGACGCCCCCAAGACCGGCGACTTCGTCGCTGCTAAGTTTAGCGCCGATGGTCAATGGTACCGCGCCCGGATCCGATCAAACGACCGGACCGCCAAGGTCGCTGAGGTCGTCTACATCGACTACGGCAACTCAGAGAAGATCCCGTGGTCCGACCTCCGACCCCTCGACCAGCCGCAGTTCTCGACGCAGAAGCTCAAGGCGCAGGCCACCGACGCCGTGCTGTCATTCATCCAGCTGCCGACGGCGCCCGAGTACTTCCGGGAGGCGCTCGACTTCATCGCTGAGGCGACGGAGGGCCGGCGGCTCGTGGCAAGCTACGACTTCGTCGACGCCAAGGAGGGGCTCACGTACATCACGCTGTTCGACGCTGAACAAAGCGGAAAGACTTTCGCCGACTCGCTGAACCGCGAGGTCGTCGCCAACGGCCACGCCCTCGTCCCCACCAAGCTTAAGGCCTGGGAGCGCGGCGCCGCCTCCGCCGAGGTCCTCAAGCGGCTCCGCGAGGTGGAGGCCCAGGCCAAGAAGGACCGTCTCGGCATGTGGGAGTACGGCGACATCACAGAGGATTAAGTCGGAAGGTTTTATCGCTTCCTTTCCTTTTCCGCTCTCCCGCTCAATACGTGTGGCTAGCTTGTGGGTCGGTCGAGGGTTGGGTGGCGTGAGTTGAACCAAAATGGGCTTAGGGAGCATGTATCATACCTACGTAGCATCGCTGCTTTGAGCAAGCCCGAATTTAAGAGAGAGGCATCGTTAGTGGTCTCTAGATTTTTCTCCTATGTAATTGTGGCGCATATGAGGTGAGAAGTGATGCGAATCCTGAACACGCTGTAACCAAAGTCGACCAAAGTACCGAATGCCTACCGTGCAGTGCTGACTGAAGACTATGTATTTGGGTTGGACGTACATCAAAACTACGCCTTCATAATATTAGCATATATTACTCTAGAGGTGTATATGGCTTGTGGCAGTCTCGTAGTATACAATCCGAACAAGTAGGAAATAGTTGTAACCGGGACGGAAGATAAAGGGATCGCGCGGGCAAGCCCTCACCGATTCATCCGCTCCACCTACTGTCTGCGTAAGGTAAGTTTACAACGCAATAACGCCTGACAATTCCACGACCGCTTCCACTCTCGTATAGTCGCACATATCTCCGTTTCGTTTTCCTGGGAGGGAGGGCAAGTCAGGGGTCTGTTCAATAACTGCTTACCCTGACACGCAACCGACGTTTCTTGTAAGCAGAGGGAGAGGGACGCCGTTCGACACCCAGCTCTATTGGATTAAGCTCTACCTCTTTAACGAAAATCGCACAAGCCGGCGACCTCGAGCTCGCCTATCAGCTCGCGCCCAGGTACTTATCAGTCTCGCATATCGAGGGCCCAGCCCGCCCGCGGCTGACCGCCGACGCCCCCACGGTTTCCGTATTACTTGGGCAAGTACCCAGCCAGCCCTTCCGCCTCGCCACAACCTCCCCTCTCAACAATTGATTGGACGGACATCTTTCTTCATCCCCCCTCTCCACCCCGAGGTGAGGACAGCAATTCCATCCGCCACCACCTCCGTCGGGCGCGCGATGGCCGGCTCACCGGAAGCCCGTACCGTCCAGCCAGCCTAGGTATCTAGACCCACCCGGATCTGTCGAGTGTCATACCCGGCGGCGCAGCGCGGGATGTGGCGCCGCCGTGGCTGCAGTGGCGACTCATACCGTATCTACTGGGTACGGCGTGAGCCGGCGAGAATTCCCACGTGCCCGAGCTCCCTCTTCTCGTACGCCGCGAGCGAGATCCCGTCCCGCGCCCGCACGGACGCACACCTCTGCGTACTGTAGTGGGAGCCGGTGCTCGTGCGCGCTCGTCGCCCGGTCCCCCACGCCGCTGCGGGTTCGTGCATGGGACGAGCCCTTCGGGGAATGGGATGGGCACTGTCTTCCGGCGTGGCCCAGGCGTAGTCGATGGGCTATCCGGATAGGGCTTCCCCCGTCACGCCCTATGGTGAGATCTCTCTGGTCAGCCGGTTCTCGGTGAGGCGGCGCCCCCACCCACCCCCGCGCCTCTGTGTGAGTCGTGAGGGAGGTTTTATAGAGACTCGGGAAGAGCTACGTAGTGTGCTGAAGAAACCTTGAGGTGTTGTTGCTACTTCTTTTTTTTTTGGCTGAAAGTCGATGGGAGACAGCCTCCTCTTTTCCAAATTCAGCCTCTACCAGCCGGTATAAACATCCTTTCGATGACACAACCTCCCGTCCCTTTTGCTTATATATTTAGGGCCACCGCAAAGAGGAGAGATGGAAGGAGAGAGGACATATAGACGATCATAGCCATTTGTGGGAAGGCTAACGCATCCCACATATCTTCTATTATACTCAAAAACGTGAGGGTACGCCATCGTACGGCCATCAAATACCTTGCAAGTCTGTTATAATGGTCTTTTGGTGTAGAGATATACCCACATAGTGCCCCTTTCTCGAAGCAGCCGGGCTCTGTCTGGCACTTGAACGCAAGGGACTACCGTGATACTCCATGTCGGGAAGTCCCGAGCAAACGACACTTCAGCGATTATCCGTCATACTCTCATAGGAGTATTTAGATGGCGCCAACCTTCTCCTCGGGCTCGGGCGAAGGTCGTCGCGTTTCATTAGCCAGAGTTTGCATCATTTTCGACGAAGGGCTGTGGGACGCGCGAGAAGCACACTCCCACACAGCTAGCCTAGGCCGCCCAGTCAGCGTCTGTCTCCAGGACAATCCGCTCCGGGCAAACCAGACGACTGGTCTAGGTATTTGCGCGAAGCGCGTTTACCATAGGTATTGATCTTGCCCGGAAATCCTGGCGGAAACCCGAGATGACGGCTCCTCTCCGGGTCTCCGCGGGGAGACGGATCCGAACCGGAATAGCTAGGCAGTTACTGGTTAATTCGCTTCCTCCCTATCCCACGTCGGCCCTCATGTGTAGCTTGCGGTTCGTGTGCGCAATGTGATCGTGGTCGTGCTTTCCCCCTCAACCTACTCGCCTGCGCACCGGTTAATGATGTTATATCCGTTGGGGACCGACCCATGTACTAGCCCTTGCGATATCCCGTGGACCTGGGGTCGATGTGGCGAACGTCGTGTCCCTCCTTGTAAGGAGTGCTTTGCTGCTGGTAATCGATGTGGCACCCCCAGGTTCTGCGTTTGCAGTAGGGTCACGCACTCAGCCTAAGAGCGGCTTGTTCCGTTATAGCTTCACACCTGCCGACCCCAAGCGAGCCGTTAGCGGTCACGGAACCCCCTACCGCTATTCATGTCCTTCCATTTCCGTACAGTGTGTGTGAGGGTCAATATGCGGTATTTAATCGCGTATGTTCAACTTTGGATAAGGCACATCGAGAGGTAGAATCATGCACTGAGGCGAACCAATGGCCCTTAGCGACGTGAACACTACGAACCCGCTGGCGCTCGCGCCGCGCATCTTGACCTACCTGTCGGTCGGTCGGACTCGGCGCGTCGCTGTACAAGCAGGATCTGGCACAGTTCCGTTCATGCTTTACAAGAGGAGGACGGCGGGGCACTTTGATAGCCTCGCGAGGGCGGGGGGGCCCGGATGGACAGTTGAGACCGCTTTAGCTATCAATATCTCCGTCGTGGGAAGTAGGATGAAGTGCGGCATCAGCCGTTATTCCCGTATTCTGAAGATCATGTAAGTGCTTGGGCATATGATCAGTTCCTCCTTGGTTCGAAATTGACCCTAGCACTGAGCTCCCATATGCTAGTGCAGTCGCTCTACCGAAGAGGACGTCGTAGTGAACTCAGAGCAATATAACATCCGAGACAACGACGCGCCTAACGTAATGCCGCCTTCCTTCAATGAATCCGGCGGCGGTATTGCTTGTAAAACTCAGTAGAGGAACCTCAAATCGCATAATGATTGATGTCCCATCGATACCTACTGACTGCAAACGATGATGCTATGTCCTATGCACTTGTCACTCAATACTCGGCCGTCACCCTGACCTGAAAACGGTCGTTCCTAAGAAATAGAAGGCCCAAAGTAGCCGGGTAATTGAAGTACCTAAGTGATACACTTACTACTTCCGAGACCCTACAAGCCCGACGCCGACAAGCCGACCTGCCTGGCTTCATTCATTCTGCCCTTGTCCCCTAACTCTGTTTTTCACGACAGCACCTAGCAATAATTACAATACTCATCATCAATTGTAAGGAGAAAAGTAACAGCGAAAATAAAATGCTCGTACCAAGGAATATCCCGCAGGTCGTGCAACCATCCTCAGCGGGCCTTTTCCCTGATCATACCATTCATGTGCCTCGTAAAACCTGCCAAAGAAACGCCCGGTACTGTGAAACTCCCCCTATCAATGCGCTAGGAGTGTGTTCCATACTCGTCTCATGAAAACACCCGGTCCCCCTACGTTATGGCAGCAGGCAGGGTATTTATCGATCTTCTTCACGACACAACCCCGGGAAGGGGACCGTCTCAGGTGAGGGCGCGCACATGCGTATCGAAGACCTCGTTGCGCCACCCGCCGGCCTCGAACTCCTCGACGCGGTCGCCGGCCATCACGGCCTCCTCATTCCAGATCTTGACGACGCTGGCGGGCGTGTAGACGCCGCGGAAGACGCCCTGGCCGGGCTGGTCAACGCCGACGCGCGTGTGCACGTCCGGGTCTTGCTCGGGGACGAGGCGCGCGGCGACGGCCTTAAGGAACGTCCAGAGGTCGCCCGGGTTAGCGATGCGCGTCGCGCGCAGCCGCTCTCGCGCATACAGCAGTTCGCGGTTGGCGGCGTGCAGCAGGTCGCCGATCGCCTTAGCCAGCTGCTTCTCCATCGTCTTCTTGATGATGGGGCGCAGGAACGGCTTGACGAGCCAGTTGAGCCATGACAACTTGCTCTTCCGCAGTTTATAGTTCAGCTTGTGCACCCGCACCCGCACCGCGCGGAGTGTGAGGATCTGCTCGAGCCGCTCACGGCATATCTCGACTTCTAGGTGGATGTCGATGCCGCGCTCGTCGAGGGAGATATCGGCGATTCCCTCGTCCGCGAGTCGGAAGAGCCCACTGTGCGCACGCAGCCAGAAACCTATCTCGTCTGCGCGTGCCGAGAGCCCGTCGATTTTGATCCACATCAAGTTCTTCGTACTGGTATTGGTCCGGAAACGAGCTTTGCGTATCTCAACCTCGTTGAAGTTTTCGATCTTCAGTCTGTATGGGAGGAAAGAAGTATTGTTCACCGTCTTTCCGGGTTCGATGATGAGACTCTCCAATAGGAGGTCGATGTCCGGCGTGCTGACTTCAAGGCGCGGAATTGGGAGGTACTGAATAGCGGATATCAAGAGTGGAATGAACACGTTGAGACCGTCTTGAATTAAGTTGGAATTCGCAACTGTGTTATGCGGAGAAAGGGTGCCGAATATACGAAGAGTGGTCGTTATAAGACTATGAATGTCCTCATCTCTCACCACGCCCTGGAACGTGACGGAGACCTGCTCTAGCAGTTCATCGATGTCGCGTCTCAAGTTGCTCTCGGTGCCCACTCGCTTGCTCTTCTCTCTCAGTTCCTTCAGCTTCCGATCGGCATCGGTGAAAAACTCTGGGTCTGTCAGTAGCTGCTGCAGGCTGTTACCCACATCCTGCAATAAGTTCTCAAATTCCGGATCTTTCTCTTTATGGGACATGACCTGCTTCAGGAGCTCCTCGCACTTCTCCCATTCCTTCCGGTCGCCGAATCTCTTCACGAACTCCCAGAGGTTCTTGAGAGCACGGTCCGTCTCCCTGTTCTCGTGGACGTCTCTCTGGGCAACTTCCGTGATCTCCTCGGCCGCCCGCGAGTAGACGATGGCATAACGCTTGATAAGTAATGCGAGGGTAGACACAGAGTCCGAATAGTCTCTACGCTTTCGAAGGTTGAGTACGGTGTTCTGCAGGCGTTTGATGAGCGCCTTGCCCTCGTCTCCGGAAAGTTTGTCCTGTGCACTCTCGACGGTAGCGCTAGCCACATCCTTACCGCGTTCCGCGACGACCTTGCCGACATCTTGGAACTCGTCCTCGAGATCCTGAGATGTCGGTGGCTTGCCGTTGGTATCTTCCCCTATTTTCGCCACGGTCGGTCGTTCCTCCTGGGATGGCTCAAGCTGTTCGCCTGCTTGCCTGGCGGCGTCACTCAGGGCGAAGGCTGAATCCTTGAAAACCTCACGGCCGACGACGTTGAGATCACCTAGGAACTTTCGGAAATCCGCGTTGGTGAGAAGGAGCGACCCGATCGTCTTGAAGCTCTGGTAAGCGGCGGCCGTGTCCGCCTTGGCCTTGGCTTTCTGGGCTCTCGCTGTGAGATCTTCCACGTCGACGGAGATGCGGCTCTTGGTCAGAAACCATATCAAATCCTGGAGTTGGTCCTGGTCATTCTTGTGCTGCAGCAGTGTGATGAACTGCTGGAGCCACAACTTAGTGAGGCGGGCCAATCGTCGTCCGTCGGCAGAGAGGTCTGGATTGTCAGGGTTCAGGACATTGCTCGCCAGAAGAGTGCGCAGAAGGATGATGGCCTGTTCGGTGCTGGGCATGTATCCTTTGCCAAGTGCCCGCAGCATCTGGTAGCTGTGCAGCTTCCTGGACAGCTGGCGCTGCAGGTGGGTGTCCTGTTCATATTGCGGGAGCAGAGGCTCTCGCTCAGAATCGTCACTCTTACACAGGCCAAAGCACGACGAGAACATCTTGGCGGATTGGGGAGAAGCCTACTGTTGAAGAAGCATGAACCTCAAATCTGAAATTCTCAAAATCACAGTTCGGTTACAGGTTGTTGCATGCTGATCGTTAGCGGGGAAGGTGGTTGGATGAAGCTCAGGTCCAGTTTAGAAGGATGATGACGATTGCCTGAGCTCTGAATGACGTCGTTGGTTCAACAGCCCCGGATATCATTTCCGCCAATCCAAGGCCACCCGCACCTTCCAACTTCTAGGCCGCCGATTTCTGCACCGAGTATCTCTCTACTTTAGGATGTGTTCGGTAGGATTTAGCGACTGCTGGGTTTCTAGCTTTTCGCCACTTATTAGAAGGTTAAAGTTCGAACCGTCGAGCATATTTTTACTATGGTAATTTATGCTGGAGCGGCTGCGACGATTTATGCGATGTCCTTTACGCCACTCAATTTCGAATAATTAACATATCGCGGCAAATACTATAACCGCTATCGTAAGTTCCCCTCTTTAACGGTAACTACGACTTTATCTACCCCTACGGATCTTGGTCGCTGTCCTGGCATTATTGGCAAGCCTTGCGGTCAGCCTCGAAATATGGCGTCAGGTTCTCTACATAACCCGCATGCAGATTCTGTTGGACCAATTCGTATCTTACCCATCAAGTGGCCGCTTTACCGAATACACGCTTAACAAAAGTTGACACATAGGAGAATTGACATACCAACCAATCCCGACTACCAGAACATCTATTAAAATAAGGTGTAATATACTATATCATGGTCATGAGTTACTGAACATAGAGACTGGCAACGGTTTGTGTTTGCTTGATTCAGAAAGATGCCAATTTATCAAACTTAATATCCGAAGTCTAACGGCAGGGAATTTTGACAGCCCGATATGTAATCCGGATATACCTACATTTCCTATATGTGTCAACCTTTATTCTATATACCGTAGCTCCTGTTATTCCGATCAAGCCCCCTCTATATAAAGGTAGTAGTTGGTACATTCTCGTAAAAGCAAAACCGACAGCTATCACGACGATAATACAAACTTGTCAGCGTCCCCTACTAAGCCGTGGTGAGCCTTTGCTAGCCTCGTCGCTGCTGCTCGTGGCGGCTAGATTACTCGAGCTGGCGTTCGTGATCACGCTTCCTACGGGCTTTGCAGCCGCAATCTTGATCCCTCGCCCGTCCCTCAAGGACTCTATGCTGAAACTGCTCGTAGCGCGCCGCCTAGGATAGCCGGGGGCCGCCGGAGAAGGGGTCTGCGGAGCCGGCGAGTCGGTTCCCCTATCGAAGCTCGCTGGCGGTGCAGATCTCGGCGGTTCGGGCATCAAGGGGACGTTCTCGTCGATTGCGGAAATGGTGGGACCGGTCTTCGGGTCAGGGGAGCGACTTGCCCTATCCGACCGAGGCGTGAAGGGGCGTTCGACCGAGTTTTCCCGGGCTCGATGCTGGGTGTTAAGCAACCTACTGGTACCATTCTCAATCCCACTGGTTGATGCCGAATCGGATTCTCGGGCGTCGCTATTGCGTGCCACTGTGAGCTTCATGTCCGAGATGTATGTGGAGTGTCAGGAAAATGAGACGATGCACTCACTATTTGAGGGTAGACGAAGCTGAGAGGCTTAAATGTCGCGCCTGGCGGTAATGGGCATATTCCTCTTTCGAGTGGGTCGCGCGAGTGAAACTATCCAAAGCATCAAATACGTGTTGGAAAACTTGAACGTCGACGTCCCGAGCCCAGAGGAAGTCAAGATGCTCGTAGTGTGGGATTTCTGTGGCGACGGTCTGGCTAGGCAATTCCTTCAACATGACCTTGATATCGACGAGCGAGTCGCTACCTCCGTAGACGAGAACAATGGGTGTCTTGATGTTGCGCGTGGGGTATCTGGCAACCTTCGTAAACTTGTTACCGGTGCTCAATGCCAGGTGTGTCTGCACATCGTCGTCATACATCTGGAACGATTTATTGCGGATAATCTGGAACCAGTGGACGACAGACTTGGTGCTAGTAAAAGAGTATAAGTGAGGGTAAGCGGCGAATTTCTGGCTGAGTGAGATGTTCTTCGCCTTCCAACCGAAGAGAAAGGACAGTGACATATCGATCAGGCGGACGAATATAGGAGGGTAAAGAAGTGATTGCCACATAGTCGCAGAGCTAAGGATAGATCGTCGGCCAAACATCAGGAAGAGCACTTGAGGCGATGCTTTGACCAGAGCATCGACAATGCCGCTGGAGAGACCGGCAGGGGACATAGCTGGGGCCAGTGCAATAAACACATTGACCTGGTCATTGAGCTTGGGATGGACGGCCAAACTGGCAAATGACTGGGCTGTTCCCTGCGAAAAGCCAATGTAGGAGAGCGAAGGCTGCTTAGTTGACTCCAATATGTAGGCGATGGTGTCGGGGATGTCGTAAAAGGCGAACTCATCGATCGAGAAGTCCCAGAAGTCGACCGTATTAGGCGAATTTCGAATAGACTTCTTCGAATATTTGTTTCCACGGTTGTTTCCCAGCTAGATCCCCCATCAGCAGATATCTAGGGCGGAAGAACAAGGAGCAAACATACCCAGACGTCGAAGCCCCTCTCCACTAAGACGAATGGAAGGCATCTCTGGGCATCCGTGAGACAGACCCAGACCTCACTGTTCATCAACAGTCCATGGTGGAGGTAGATGACGCGCTTCTGTACGCTACCCGGGCCAGCGTTGACCCTCGTTTCTTCCTCGCCCTTCTTCCATGCTAAACGATGCACTCCAAGCAAGTACCCGTCCTTCGTCTGTACTACATGTTCTTCGGCAGTGTAGCCGTATAGGGCGCAGAGATCGACGAAATCGGAAGCATCGCGAATGGATGTATGGATTGCTGGATGGGGAAGGTTAGCTCGGGTCTCGATGTGATCAGTGTACGGATGAACTGTACCCTTCTTCGTATGCTGTGCTCGCTTCTGGGCTGACGAGGCGTATCTGTTAAATAAACGCCGGGAAGCTTGTTGGAAGAGAGACAGGACGGAGCTTGCTAGAGTTTATATGATATCAGCAGCCGGACTCGAGCGCATGGAGAGGGTAACATAGCAACATACGTAGAGCTAATGTAAGGACTCTGATGACAGACTCGAGGGCAACGAAAAAGAAGGAGCCGAATAGGGCAAAATATTCCGGCCTGTCATTTGGGTTAGGGGAAGGCATCCCGACGACAGTAGGGTTGGAAGGTTGGCGAGGACGCACAGATTCAACCGGCCGACAAAGGGGACGGGCATGGCGAATTGGGAGCCGGTCAGTCGAGTTACAGACGGGGAGGAGTCTGTCTAATAAGGGCTACTGCGACAATGCTATCGCGCCGAGACAGGCATCTTTATCTTCGGCGAATCTACCTTAGGCCCTTCGTGTTTCCCGCGGGATGACTGGATGAGAGAAGAGGCTCTCGAAGAGGCGGTGGATATGCGCTGTCGAAGCTCAGATAAAGTTCGCGAGTGATGTCAACAGTCACATGCAGAAGGAATGCCACGCTCATTTCCCGATCCTGAGAGCCTATTCGACGCTTCGAAGTTTATGTCTGTCTGCACAACGCAACGAAGAAGCGGGGGAGTCGAAAAGAATTAATCTACTGAGATTCAAAACACGTCCGCCCTCCTTTCCGTTCTATTACTCAAGTGCCGGTAACTATCTTCACCCATGCCAACCAGGCACATGGCACTGTCATATTCTCAGGGACGCAACGGCCGTTACACCGCTGCAGGGGTAGCTACTGCCGCTCTGCACAATACGGAGTGGAGTGCCTGCCTGCCCTGCCCAGAGACAGGTACCTGGGTACTCAGGTACTTACAGTAGCTCGGGCTAAAAGTGGAGAGACAACGAAGCCCACAAGCATGTGCTAGCGACGGCACCCACATCCCTATCGTGGACAGCTTACAGCCAATCGGAGCCCAGGCGAATCGGCTCTAGGCTTAGAGCCTCTGCATATCGAATCCGAATCTCGACATCGCAAACCTTCCAGCCACTCCGCCCCAGCAATTGGTTTCAGGGCGTGATTGCGCAGCCACCACAGAAGGAGTCCCGCCGTTCATCTCAATCCGGACGCGACACCCAGCAGACAAGATGCCGAGCTCCTGCAAAGAGATCCGTACGCCTACTTCTCCCCCCCTCCCTCCTTCCCCCCGCCACTGCCACTGCCATCCTCCATTGCACACCGCGTCCTTTAAACAACAAGCCCAGGAACTTACTAACCCGCACTCTCCTGCCCCTCCAGGCGCCGCCCTAGCGGAATGCCTTCAAGAGAGCGAGTGCGTGATGGTGCAGCGGCACAGCGCGGCCGACTGCCTGCGGTCGCCCTTGGCCGAGACGCTGCCGCTGAAGTGCCAGCAGCTGAAGAAGGGGTTCGGCGAGTGCCGGCGCGGCATGATCGACATGCGCAAGCGGTTCCGGGGCAACCAGCCGGTGACCTTCAAGGCGCTCCAGGACACGAACGGCGAGGAGGGCAGGGGCTACCAGCTGTACGCGGGGCGCTCCGCGTTCGCCGGCGCCGGCGGCCGCAGGACCGACGGCAACGAGCCCGAGCCCGTCGACTGGCGCGAGGCCGAGAACGAGAGGTATCGGCAACAACAACAACAACAGCAGCAGCAGCAGCAGCAGGCGGCGGCGGCGGCAACGGAGAAGAAGGCCTGAGTCGCGGAGTGAGTGAGTGGTGCGGTTGGGTAGACGGTTGGCGGATGAACAAATAGAGGGACGCTGTATATATAAGCAAAACTAGGTGTATCGTGATATTTAGGTATGCATTGGGCGGCGTCGGAGTTCTCGTTGACGGTTTGGGCATTTTGAACACGCGAGCATTCAGGCGCCGTGGTTATACTCGAGTCCGCTCAAATCCAAGCATTTCCTCGCAAGATTCATACTCCTTTTCTAATTTGTCAAGAGGCACAACCCTTTAACTTCACTACGGGCAGGCTTAGATATTTTTAGGTTTCAAAGCTACCGCTGGAAATGATTTAGTGATAGCTGCTATGGCCCCTTTGCAGGGCATATGTGCAGAGTCTAGAGCGCTATATGCAACGCAGTATGCAAACGCCACCAACAAATACCTACCTATTCAGATGGACCGTTTCTGCGTCGCGCCTAGCAGTTCATCATGCTCTCGTCCTTCCCTCTATGCAACTTCATATAATGCCCCTGATACCCAACATGCACACCCCAGAAGCCTTGTCTCCGAACTATGCAGGGTATCTCTAATCCTTATTCTCCTTCTTCCCGACTTTACCCTTCTCCTCCTTGTCCTTTTTCTCCTTCTTATCCTTATCCTCGTCCTTCCTCGGGGCCTCAGCGGCCTCGCAGGCGACGCTGACGAGGCGATGCCGCACGCCGCGACCCTCGTCGTCCGGCTCGAAGACGAGCGCTGTTAGCCGGCCGCCCTTGACGCAGCCGCTGTCGAGCCCGAACGTGAACTCCTTGACGTTGAGACCCTGGCGCGCGTCGTGGCCGTACGCGACCATCGTCGTCATCGATTTCGCCCCGTCCCGGTGCCGCCGCTGCTGCTGCTGCGCCTCGTTCCACACCTTGGCCCAGCTGCGGCCCTCGCGGGTGTCGACGGGGATCGAGACCGGTGTGGACTCCTTATCCTTGGTCGTCGTCCTCCGGGGGGCGACGGCGTAGCGGTCCAGCGTACGCCGCGCCTCGGCCGCGAACTCCTCGTCGGTGGGCGCAGCGCTGGGGTTCTGGTCCTTCAGCTTCTTGCGGACGGACTCCTCGAAGACGACGCGGTCCTCGGCGCTAAGCTTGCCGTTTTTCTCCTCGTCGGGGAACAGCAGCGTGCGCATGTTCATGACGGCCCAGGGGTCCTGGTCCTCGAGCGGCAGTCCCGGGACGAGCCCCGCGTGCACGACGAGCAGCTCCTGCCCTCCGCCCCCATCAGAAGGAGATCCTGGTATGACGGTGCCGACCCTCAGTATGAGGGGCCGTTCCGCGACCCAGGCTCGCTGCTCGGGGCTCAACGAGCGCGCCGTGGCGAGCGCGGCGCGGTCGCTCTTGGGTAGCGCTTCCTCCCAGTCCCTGAGCGCCCCGTCCCCGCCCCGCTCCGCCCGCACGGCTTCGGCGAGCGCGAAGAGCCGCAGTACGCGGTCCTCGTGGTTCCCGCGCACGCTCGCGAAGCCTTCGGCCATGGCGAGCGCCACAACACCGGGGCTGTCGGCGCCCTTGTTGATTATGTCGCCCGTCAGGACCACGCGGTCGCCGCGCTCGCGTGAGTACCCCGCCTCAGCGAGCAGGGACTGCAGGGACCGCAGCTGTCCGTGGACATCGCCGATCACGAGGAGGCGCGGCGAGGAGGAGGGCGAGGGTGAGGGCGTCGGGAGGGACGATATGTGTGTCGGGTTGGTGAGCTTAGAGAGCGTCCCCTCCGCATGAGGGGATGCGTCGTCGCTGGACGAGAGTTGTAAGCGTGAGAGCAACCTCTGCACGTCCGACGTTGTGAACGGCGGCGGCGACATGTTGTACAAACTCGTCTGGCACAGATATATGCTCGTGAGGAGAGTGAGTATTGCTGCTAGAGTGAATATACGTCGGTGTCCCTCTTGTGGTGCGAGGTGGTGGTGCGACATCAATAGCAAAGGAAAACCCCCTCTATGGCCTCTATGCGTCTCACTGAACCTACCATATGGTTTTATTTATAGCCTTGCGGCTAGCTACGTAGGCTAGCTGGGAGGTGGTAAAAATGCTTTGTGGGGTATATTACGCATACCCGGTTGGAATGCACACATCAAGGAGACTTTGGTGCTCGAAATTTTGCATTCCGAACCTAAGGTTCCGGAGAGATGATGTCAACTCACCTCAAGTAGCATGCTGGCTGCTGATAGGCTCACGACTGCCGGCAGGTTGGTTGTCGTAAGAATATCAATGGATGGAATCTTGACCCCGCGGAGCAGCCGAAACCGCCCCAGACGCTGCAACGCCACTACGGTAACGGATAGTTGCATAAATGAAAAATCTCGTTGTCGTTGAGTTGAGCTTGGGCTGAAATCGCACCTGTCTGTACTGCTTGTACTTGTATGGATCGTAGCAAACACTACTTACCTATATTTATGAATCTAGATATCGTATGATACGTAGAGTATCCGACAAGATGTGCTGCTAGTCTATTCTTTTGAGAATTAGAGGCCTATATCTTCGGGGAAACTACATTTATGGTCTGATTAAGGGGCCAGCCACCGACCAAAACCCCTCGGGCTCACAGAACATTGGGAGATAACTCGATCACCATTTAGATAGTCTCGATCCGGCATATTTGCAGCATCCATTGCAGTTGAGCCGCCAGACAGACTGAGATTGCACCCAATTCGCATTCTCGGAATATAAGAACTAATGTGAATGTATGTATGCCATCCTAAAACCGACGCGCCGAATCGCATATGACTGGACAGGCGACTCGCAACTGAGGTTAATTCATTCTTCTCCTTCGAAGTACGGTCTACCTAAGTACCTCCCACGTCAATTCCCTTCGGTCCACAGTTTATGCCTGGATCTTCTTTCGGATGATGTCCTTCAGCGTAATGGCATCAGCGGCGAACTTGCTGATACCCTCGCGCAGCTTCTCGACAGCCATTTGCTCCTCGTTGAAGTCGAAGCGGAACAGGGACTCGTCATTAATGTACGACTTCTTCTCAATGTTGAGGCTGGAAGCTTGAGAAGCATCAAGCTTCTTAGGGACCGGGTCGGTCGAGTTCACGAGCTCCTCCAGGAGGTTGGGCTGTTCACGTATTAGCATTCGAGATTCGCGGTTAGGACTTTGCCAGGGAGATGACTTGCCGAAATGGTTAAGTAATCGATACCGGCCAGCTCGGTAATCTCGCCAACGTTTCGGAAGGAAGCACCCATGACGATAGTCTTATAGCCGAACTTCTTGTAGTAGTTGAAGATGGTCTGGACGGACTTCACGCCAGGATCCTCCTCCTTGGAGTAATCCTTCTTGGTGGCGGCCTTGTACCAGTCAAGGATACGGCCGACGAAGGGGGAGATCAGGTAGGCACCGGCCTCTGCGGCGGCGATGGCCTGGACGAGAGAGAAAAGGAGAGTGAGGTTGCAGTTGATGCCGTGATCACGCTGCAGGATCTCGGCGGCCTTGATGCCTTCCCAGGTCGAAGCGACCTTGATCAGGACACGGTCCTTGGAGATGCCTTGCTCCTCGTAAAGCTTGGTGCGCGTTATGTCAGCACATCCGTTCAGAAACTATCTCAGAGGCCGGGCAGACCGCCAGATACCTTGATAATTTGCAGGGCCTTGTTGACCGAGGCCTTCGTGTCGAAAGAGAAGCGGGCGTCGACCTCGGTGGAAACCTTGCCGGGGATGATCTTAAGAATCTCACGGCCGAACTCAACCAGGAGTCTGTCGAGAGCATCCTCGACCTGGTGGTCGATATCACCACCCTTCTTCTTGGCAAACTCGATGGCCGCATCCATCAGCTTCTCGTATTCGGGCTTCTTGGAGGCGGCAAGAATGAGAGAAGGGTTGGTCGTGGCATCCTGAGGCTTGTACTTTCCAATGCCTGTGGACGGGTGAGTGAATGTTCGAAACTAGGTACCGAGTAGAATTCGCTTGGACGTGCTGAAGCCACTCGGCGGCTGGGAATATACTAACTTGCAAAGTCACCTAGAAACAGTCAGTCAGCCGGAACCTTCCCTAGACGAAGTAGATGTGACAAAGCTTACCGGAGTCGGACACGACAACCTAGTTACAGAGGAGATGTCAGCAAAGGCTCGGACGCCATGAGTATTAAATACAGAATCGGTAGTTAAACGTGAACAGCTTCAACAAACAGCGAAGCTAAAGCACGGAACGAACGAGTATCGCAAGCACGCTGCTCTATGCGGCGTATTGGAGGGGCATGGGTCGGGTAGTGAGGGGTTAAAGCATGGACTTACGGTGCCGGTGGCCTTCAGTTGATCCAGGGAGTTGGACATCTTGTACGAATGATTCTGTAGTTTACCTTGGGTCGAGTTGCAATCAGGATTGAATGTACAGAATTCGTATGAAGAGGTTTGTAGTTGAGGCAATTGATGATGTTGTTAGAGAAGTCTTGAGTTTTACTTAAGTGTTGGGGAAAGGTCCAGTTCCATCAGGTCACTTTTATTAATCGTCCTCCGTTGGCGGGGTATAGTCAAAGTTACTTGCTCTGTACAACCCTTTACCATACATACTTTTACATACTAGTAATAATGTACGATAGTATCAATCGATTGAGTCCTTACTAAGTGGGAGGGAGTGAGGTCGCTCTAGTGTAGGTATGTACTTGGCGTCATAGACACACTGGTATTCCGTCACTTCAGATTTGCAAATGTTGCCCCTCCATACTCCACATCCACTTCACGTTTTTCCGTTAACACACTTTACTCGTCCTCGGAAATGACTGGACCGGCTGTTCGTCATGACCAGCCACCTGCTCAGATTTCTCCGTGAAAGACTTTTGCGACAACTGGTGTGATGAAGGCAGGAGGTTTCCATTTCTTTCTTACTGAACAAGAGACACCACATCTTCCTACACTACCCATGCACGTCTTCATCCTCGGCCTTTTTTGCCCTTGAGAGCGGGCTACAATGAATACTACGATACCGGACATAATAATGCCTTGAGCAAGCTATCCGTCACCGATTCTCCCGAAGGCCGACTCGGGCGCGATGGCATATACGGACGCAGGACTCGCGGCTGTATTCAGCCAAACGTCTACAGCGTGTAGGTAACCTATGCTCTTGCCAAACGGGTCCAAGTGGTCAACCAGCACCATTACCGCCGCAGACCAGTGTATGGCCTGATTGGCTCACGGATCTGAAAGATGCTTGGCGTCGATCAGCCTTACGCCTTACCCGCGGGTATTCTTTCACTACGCCTCAGCCTCAAGAAACAACATACCGATCGTGACTTTACCCTCCGTCCGTCTAATCTCTCTGTTGTTGCTGTTGTTGTTGTTATTATTGTTGTTGCTGCTGTTGTTGGTGTGATAAGTAGTTTCGATTTGACAGGCTGCCCTTTTTGCCAAGCATTCAAGTGCTTACTCAGGTATTTGCGGTCTACGGAGATAATCTACGGTTCAGGTAGGTAACTTCCCCTAAGACCGCTTTGAAGCTGATCACGTTAGGCCTGCCTACGTGTTCCATTCGCTTCTTTGTACAGATGATAATTGATATCCTACTGGGAATTCTCTAACAAAAGACATGAATATGTCAAGCCGACTGAAAGGTTCTAACTAGCTATAAATGCAAGTAAATATTCGTTGAGAATTATTTCGAACGGGCACAGGGACCGGACTGGGTAGCTGCTTCGCCGCAACGATGCTGGTCCAGTTTCCGGTCCCAAGTAATTCTCCGGATATACGAAACCCTCTGCTCTCTGGGATATTCACAGGGGTATGCCTACCTGTAATTGGCTGCTTGTAAGAAATTTCCATAAATAGTCGTGGGGTTCTGCTGACACTCTGCCAAGATTTGGGATGTTCCTGATGAGCATATCCACCTGCAAGCTTGGAACACGACAGACACACGGTCAGCTAGCCAGCTGTGCTATAACGGACTAAATAAGGAAAGGCCACCCCCTAATTACGGGGAGGATCCCAGTCATATTGCCGTTACACTAGGATCCTTTAAAGATGGCCGGGGTCTTTCCCGCTGAAGAGGTAGACCAGCCGCTGTAGGACTTCGTCCGTCAGCCGCATTGCGTCCACGTCCGACATTGCTTCATGTTTTCGGATTGACTGTTCTGTCCTTCTGTGATTCCGTAGCACGCGTTCCGAACCACCTATTTAGATATCTACGTTCTTTGTAGCCCGCCATGTCGCGAACATCTTACACCCCGTCGACGGCCACGCGTATAACCACGGATGGTGGCTTCATCGTCTCGTCCACGCTCATCCTCGAACCGCAGACGACGCCCTTCGAGCAACCGAGCTCATGTAGCCCGTTGATCTACTGTGAGTCGACAGTCCCCGGCGGCGACTGCGCCGAGATAGACCGTATGGTAGCGACAGACGTGGACATTCTGCGTTCGGAATGTTACCCGCCCGATTATACGAACGTCTTCCTATACAATGAACAGCCAGGTAAGTCCAGAGACCCCAGAATTCTCGGGCGCGGCGCGCGCGCCTCTCGGCTGGTAGATACGCTGCTAAACTAAATGCCAGCCGACCTGACGACGGCGGCCTTCCCCGGGAACGCCTGCATCAGCGGCTGGACCACGGCGTGCTCGGCGACCGTCCTGGGGAGTGATGGCTCGTCTGCGTACCCGCAGACCTACTGCTGCCCGCCCGGCGGCTACACCTGCGACATGCAGTGGGGACGGCGCGAGTGCGTCAGCTCCCTGAGCACGCCGACCGTCATCTGGATCGAAAACACGACGACATCCTACGGGTTCGAGACGACGACGTTCGCCGGATTCGGCGACGGCGAGGAGCCGATCCGAGTCTGGCGGAGCGCGTTCCCCCTCGTGGGCGTCGAGGCGGTGACGACCGATTCGACGGCGACGACGACAGGGTCGACGACGGGCCTCGGCGCGACGGATCTTCCTCACCCGGACCCGACTGATAACGAAAGCACGTCGTTGGCGGCTGGTGCCATCGCGGGGATCGCGATCGGCGTCGCTGCGGCGGTTGCCATCCTCGCGGGCCTGGGCATCTGGTGGTGGCGCAAGCGGCGCCGAACGGCCGCTGGCTCGCAGTATCAGCCTACGCCGTCCGGCAACTTCGAACAACCCCCCGAGTACACGGGATACCATTACAACAAGGTGGAGCTGCCGACGGCGGGGACCGAGATGTCCGAGCTCCCCGCGCACTATGCGCAGCCCGGATACGTGCCGGCGCCGGTGGAGTTGGATGCGCAGAGTGGGCACCGGCCCCGGAATTAACTGTTGTAAAGAGCAAGATGAACAAGGATACAATAATCCCGTACTTCTGGAAACAGTTGAACAGCCCCGGCGTGCGTCACGTGTAAAACCTTGCACCATCACATCCATGAGGGGAAAGTACGGCGGCAGATTCAAGCCTGGTCCCACGGCACCGGAGAGCTATGCCATCTGCCTTCATAATCCTACTACCCAGTCAAGATGGTATGGTACGTCGAATGGGTCACTGTGCAACATAGTGACTTACTCCGTCAGTTTTGGCGGTTTCCCCAATGTCGACAGTGGGAAGGGGGGGAATGTCCGATCTAGAGCAAATATGCGACACCATGGCCGAATTAGGGTATCTTGGCAGACGTCAGGCAAGGCAGTCGACGCGAGCGGCGGGAAGCGGAAGAAGGATCAGAACCTAGACCATTAGAGGAAGCAACGCATGGCAATATGGGGGTTCTCTCTTCGCTTGCAGATGCAAGCCTTCGCGGGTGACGTGACGCTCCCCCCAATATTAAGAAGGGAAGACATCTTACTCAGGGTTATTTTCCACGCGCCTTGGTATGGTTACTGGGGATGAGTCACTCGCGGCAGGAAGCTGGATACGTCTGCCTGCAGCTTCTAGCCTCCGAATTCGGCACAGTAGCCGGACGAGGGCGAAGACTGAATATGAAACTAATACGGGGGTAATAAGGGCGACGAGATGTGCTGGATTCAGCCTATACGCTCAAACTGAGTACGAAGGGTGGGCAAACGACTATGGTGTGCGCTTACCCTTGTGTTATACTTCGTTGATCACAATCCGTACGATTTACTATCATACGATCTATGTACTATTAAAACAAATCGATATCGGGTGGGGAATCTTGAAATCGTGAATGAGACTAAGCTTCGTCCATCTCGGATAACATATACTATGCTGAACACCGTGGTTTCTTGGTGGCTCAAAACCATCACTACACCCCTTATGCTGGTTTTCGAATACATCCTACGCAGTTCCGATTCCGATTTTATAGGGCGTGTCCATCGTGAAGATGGAATCATGATTTATACATAGACGGGAGCTTTTGAAATAAGGGGTGCGTTCTGCGTGAGGAAATAGTCTCTATACCGGCTTGCGGCTCGGCGTTGCTAGCCTGCGCGCAAGCATCTACGTTGTTCCGCTAGCCGTCTGTGTGGTAGGATACTCGTACCAGTTGCATCACCTCACGTAGCTCATCGCAAATGGACCAGTCGGACCACGATAGCAGTACGACATTCATCTGGTCAGAAACGGCATCGAAGACCTAGATCAATCGTAGAAAAAAGATATGATGTGTATTAGTGGACGGGTGTTTCCCATCTAGCTAGCATGGACTGCAAATTTAGGCAGGCCAAATAGTATCGCGGCCTCTCCGCATCTTGACATTACGGGCCTCGAGCGCGCCAGCCAGCAAGCCGCAGAAGTATATCTCACTTCGCTCTACAGTTCGGCGAAGACCGTTCCAATGATTACGCATTAGACAGACCATTCTCCTGCGTCTCCGAGCCCTTGTTCTTTTCTTTTCTCCCCTTCTCTTACAGTTTCACCAAATCTTCTTCTCACTCCGGAGACTCTATGCATAACACCTAGCGATGCTGATAGGGAATGCTCCATAGCCGTGAATATGGCTTCTCAATGTAGCAAGGGGTATCGCGCTCGTATGCAAAGTAGACTCCGAATCCATCCTGACTCCCTCAGAAGCACCACGAAAGTGCCAACAAACATGGGTACCGGCTTTACACAGGCCGTTGACCGTGGCAGAGAAACAGGACAGTCGAAAATATTACTGGAACTTATCTCCCATCCGATTAAGGACATGATAGAAAGGAAACCGCGTATGTGATGCGAATAGGGGTGATCTACAGATGCTGTGTCGACGCGGTGCCGTCGATTCCTGCCTTTGGGTAAGTTACGAGTTACTTAAATGGTAACGCCGTCTAGAGGCAACACTTTCGTCTTGTCCTCAAGGAAAGCTGCCCTGAACTCGACAATGGCCTTGGTGATGCGATCAAAGTCTTTAACTTTGTTGGCCTTCAACTCATTTAGGACCTTCTTGAGGCCTTCAATAAAGCGAAGTTTCATTTCCCCGCTGAACATGTCCGAGGAACCGAGCTGTGTAATGATCTCGCCGTCTAGAGGAAAGAATAAGAGCAGAGTCAGCCATCCAAGAGGGGGATGCATCGGAAAGGAGCTAACAGAAATTGTTTTTTTATCTGTCATTGAACACTTACCCGGAACCATCATGTTTTCAAAGTGCTGGAATTTGCAGGCATTGCCATCAGGGCATCGATCTCCAGCTAAAGCGTGCGGACAGATCTCCTTCTTAGGATCTATCTTAGAGCTATAGGTCGTGGACTTGAGCCCCCCTGGTACTGCCTCGAGGAACCTCGGGTGAAGTCGATACGCGCGGAAGTACTCGAGAGGACTATGATACGACAACAAATCTTCCACGGCAGGTCTGGTCTTCTCACCGGGCTGTGCAATGGTCAGTAAGCAATGCGGCTGAGATGAACCGAGTACTACTTCTCCGCGGGTATCTTCCAAGCCGATTTTGACGGCCGGAACGTCAATCCGAACAGGGCTTGGCTCAGACGGATCTTTGTCGACGACTTGTTCATCCTTCTGTTCGTCAGTAGCCGAGCTACTTACTTGTACGGATGGGCTAGGGAATACATTTCCATTTTCGGGTCCAGCACGTTGATTGTCAGAGATCTGCGCCGGTTGAGGTTCATACGACTCGTCATCGCTAGACTCGGCCTCCGAAGTCTGCATAGAAATGTCGGTGTCAGTTGAGTCTTGGCTTTCGTTCTCACCGCCCTCGAGGTTTGAAGACTCTGCTGTTGCTTTAGCAGTGTTTTCAGGACTCGCGATATGCGAGATCTGATTTTCGTCCTCCGTCACACCATTGCCTGTTCCGGTGCCCGCCTGAGCTGGTGTAGCTGATTGTGAATGTGGCTTAGAAGATGGCTCTCGAACCTCCATGTCCCGATCAAGAGCTGAGTTAGGCTGAGACGCATCGATGCTGCTATCACTTTCAGATGGGGTGGCTCCAGTGTTCATCTCGACATCTTCTTGGTCGGATTTAGTAGCGATCACAGTGGGCACCTCGGCTGAGGCTCCCAGATGCTCAGTGAGAGTCGGAGTCTGAGCGAAGGAGGCAGGTGTCTGTGTTTCATCCGGAATAGCTATCACCATGTTAGCAATCATCTTCAGATGAGATGCTACAAAACGATATCTAAATCAGCTATTCTAACACATACAAGAATCTACGGGTGGGAGTGATTGACCGCTTGATCCCGTCGAATTTTCTTCAGAGGGCTCTTCCAGTTGCTTCATCTCATTAGTCAGCTTCAATTTCTCTGCCTCGGCGGCCTGAACGTCGAGCTCAAGCTGGGCGGCTTGCGAGACGAGTTCCTTCAATTTCTCTCGCTTCTCCTTAAGAGCCGCCTCGACGGCAGGGAGATCGAGACTCGCAATTCGATCACGCCTTTCTATGTCTGACTTTCGCGGTTCCTTTTTCGAGTCGGGTAGCTTAGGGAGCCTCGCAGGCTCGGCCGATGGTGATGGTCGAGCCGAAGGTGTTTGCAGGCCATTAAGTTTCTTGGCTGATTTCTTCTTCGCTTCGGCCTCCGCAATCTTCCTCTTCATCTCTTCGATTCGCCCGTGCAATAGGTCGAGCTTTCCGGCCTTCTCAGGTGTTTGTACCGCTGACGAGTCCGGACTCGATCGCTGTTTCCGGCCCGGAATGTCAGAAAGAGGTGGATAGGCCGCGAGGGGTGTGTGTTGGCCGGGCTGGTTTGCTGTGTTTATCGATGTTGTAAGCCCCTCGGTGGGTGAGCCAATTTCCATCTCCACATCTTCATCATCGCTGACATCGATGATCAATGTTTCTTGGGTACGGGTTCGCTTGAGGGCGCTTGGATGGGAGGAGGTATTATCAAAATCAGCGGCGACGGGTCTCTTCAAATTGCGAAATTTGGCCTGCGCCAATTGTGCAGCTGGTAAAGATATTCCTGGAATAATCCCATCTTTAGAAGTGGGCTGGGGTTGAGGCTGAGGCTGAGTGGATTCTGAGCGGCGCACTGAATCCGCTATGGTGGATGGGGCCTCGGGAGAATTGACAGACGAAGTGCCCTGCAGTTGATCGGTAGGAGTAGGGATATTCGAATTGGTCCGAACAGCCAAGGGTCGGGTTGGTGCGGCTTCAGCTGGTGGAACCGGCGTTGCTGAGTTCTTCTCGGTTCCTGCTGCCGCTGCCGCTGCCGCTGCTGCCGCCGCTTTCTCTTGCTCTTTCTTCTTAAGAGCAGCAAGTTTCTGATGCAGTAGTGCATTATTTTCAGCCCGGGTTTTGGTCTTGGTGAGAGGTGTGTTGACCAAGGCAGGTGAGTTCGCAGCAGCAGGCGAGTTTGACGCGACAGCTGTGTTGACTGGCGTGGGGATAGTAGCTACTGGGACTGTTGATTGCGACGCGACTGCCGGCGAAGGCTCAGCGGTGGTCTTTTGTGCTTTGGCAGCCAATTTCCGGGCTATCTTGTCTTTGCGCTCTTCAGCTGCACTCTTCGTTGCTTTGCCCGTCATCTTTGCTTCATCCGCGTTACCGTCGGTCACTGAATCGTTGGTAAGGTTTGCGCTTGTGGGTTCTGTGTTCGGCAGGTTCGCCGATTTCGATGAAGAGCCACCGGTAGTATGTGATTCACCAAGACCCGTTGTCGAAGACGCAATGACCGGCTTTGGTGATGAAACATGTGAATCGCCAGCAGGCTTACTAGAAGGCGGGTTCGGTTTAGGCATTGGTATGTCAAGCCCTAGGTCAGTGAACAACGACCGAATCAGATTTTCGTCAAAACCTTCATCAATGTAATTTTGATACCGGATTTTTAAGGGCCACAGTCCTAGAATGGCTTCCTGGGCCTTTTTCTTAGCCTCAGGCACCGAAATGGACGACGACTTGGAGTCGGAAACGAGCCCGGCATGGGTAGAGGCTGCAGCTTTGCCTTCTAAAACGGGACCCGATTGTACCCGGCCACTCGACTTCGCATCCCTTGGCGTGATCTGGTTTACCGAAGCCCTCCGCTGAACCTCACTGGGGGATAAGTAAGGGGAGTAGGAGCCAGATCGTTCCCGTTGCGGTGGGGCCTGTTGCCCATCTCCATCGGGAGAATGCTCATCTTCGGCTGTAGGCATAGATGTGGATGCACTCTCAACGGCGTGTTCCCGAGGCGTTCCAGTGTTATACAAGGAAGATCCATCAGCGTCACTGGCGCTGTCCACGCGATTCTCCAAAAACCCGAAATATTGAGGTGGTGGGCGTATTTCCTGCGGGGCTCCCGTGGCACCTCTCCCTTCCCGCGGTTCATAGAGGTCCTCAAATTCTCCTTCGCTCAACTCGCCTTCTTCTAATCGATTTTCCGTGACTGGTCGAGGAGGTGCAGATCCTGCCTGAACACCAATGAGGTGTCCACGACGTGTCCCCTTCTCGCGAGGCGGCTGGAACGACGTCGGTGGTTGCGCTTGGGGAGGCGAGATACCGGGTAAGGTTGCTGGCGGAGCTTGCTGCCACGGGACGTCGACTTCGGGCCGGTACAAGGGCGCCGGGAAGGGCGGCGGTGCACCAAACGCCAAGCCCGGTATGCGGCTCGCATTCTGTTCGTACGAGTAATTTGTCATGGCGTGATTACCGGCTGTGTCCAGGGGAGGCTGCCGGGAAGTGTCCAGGTAAGGCGGTGGAAGGTTAGGAGGCGGGTGGTAGTTGTAGGGCTGGTTTGGGGGTGGCTGCTGATAGCCTGGGAAATGGCCGTACATATAAGGGGGTTGCGCCATGGTGAGAATAGTTGAATTATGAACGTCAAGTAACGTGGAGCGAAGCTTGATACGACAGTTGAGTACAGCTCATAAACAACACCGACATAACGGCCAAGTTCAACTGGCGGGGCTTGACGGCGATACTCAGATCGAGGTTAGAGATCGTACGGAATCGTCGACGCGTGTATTCAATGTGAACCTTCAGTCTAAAGAAGCGAAGGTAGATGCAAGGGAGGATTTTCCTCTCTTTCCGTCAGGTGTTGAGCGCTTGATGCATATATACGAGAGGCGGCATAACTCGGGGAATGACGAAGAATATGGGATGTATCTTAGACGCGTGGCATTCGGATGAATGTGTTCTTTCGTGCAATGAAGACACTTGGATCTGAAGATCGGTTGATTGGTTCAAGGTAGAAGTTGATCAAATCAAAGCGTTCAATGCACAGACCAAGCTGGAGACCCGAATGGTCAAAAGCCGGATCGGGCTGATCCATGGTGGATCCACCTTTGCAAAAAAGGGAGAAGAGAGCGGAGCAGGTTAATCCGAAGTACCTAGGTACTTAGGTACCCACAGGTCTAAGCTTAGAACCTTAGGTAAGAATGGAGAACCAAAGCCCTGGTTCTCGGTGGGCATCTTGGTGGGCCCTTTTCCTTCTTTGTTTACCTTGGCACCGTTGCCCCGAGCGCTCAATCACCGTAAACAAATGACGGAAGTTTTGAATACCTACTCACCGAACGCTAGCAGCCCACCATATCCTCTACCACAGGCACAAATCATACTCTTCTTGATGAAGATTATGCCAGTTTCCCTACCTCTGTGATGAGTCAAACGGATATATGAATTGCTTCTAATTCTTTTGTTCTTATCTCATTTTATGGCGTTGCATTCTCGACGACGGCTATGATAGTTCTATGTCCTTCCCAAGAACCTTGAATTACTCTTATGTTTAAGATCACATGAATCTACTCGAGTAGAGCTACCGATTACCGCCAGCAACATGGCCTCGAATCCACCCACGATGGCGCAACGGCGCAATCCTTTCGCTCGGATGAGCTCGCCCTCTACCTCTCCAGGCCCGGGCCCGACAGCCTCTGGAAGACCAAAATCCGCCATCTTCTCTCCACAACCGACCCCATCAGGCACACCCGCGCCTCCTTTACATAGCAGATCTCAATCGAACGCCTCCATGGCTACTATTTTCGGTCCTACGAACGGCAACGGTCCTCGACATCACCGTGAACTTTCCAGGAGTGGTACCCAAAACTCGACTACTTTCGCGCCTTCCTACTTGAAAACGGAGGATCTAAGGAGAAGCATAGACGTTGTCAAGGGGATAGAAGGAGAAAACGACTTTTCTGGCAAGAGATACGTATGGCTACGCGATCCGCAAACTGCCTTCGTGAAAGGATGGGTTGTTGAGGAGCTGGGCGATGGCCGGATATTAGTCCAGTGCGATGATGGCAGTGTATGTTATCGGAAAACACCTGGTGGTGTCACCTGCTAACCTGACATCTCTAGCAACGAGAAGTTGAGCAAGAAAGCGTGGATAAAGTCAACCCTGCCAAGTTCGACAAGGCCAACGATATGGCCGAACTGACTCACCTGAACGAACCCTCGGTTGTCCACAATCTCCACATGAGATACCAGTCTGACTTGATATACACCTACTCCGGACTATTCTTGGTTACTGTCAACCCCTACTGCCCTCTGCCCATATACACCAACGAGTACATCAACATGTACAAGGGTAGAGGTCGCGAGGATACAAAGCCACACATTTTTGCCATGGCCGACGAAACCTTCCGCAACCTGGTGGACGAGGGTAAGAACCAGAGTATACTGGTCACTGGTGAATCTGGTGCCGGAAAGACGGAAAATACGAAAAAGGTCATCCAATATCTTGCGGCCGTCGCTCACTCGGAGTCTCCCATGAAGAGCAGAGGACAGCAGCATTCGACCCTCTCACAACAGATCCTGCGGGCCAATCCTATCTTGGAAGCCTTCGGCAATGCCCAGACAGTGCGAAACAACAACTCGTCACGATTTGGAAAGTTTATACGGATTGAGTTCTCTCGGTCAGGGGCCATTTCCGGTGCGTTTATTGACTGGTACCTGTTGGAGAAGTCCAGGGTGGTCCGCATCAATTCCCAGGAGCGCAACTACCACATATTCTATCAGCTCCTCAAAGGAGCGGACCGGCAGATGAGACAAGACTTCTTCCTGGATGGATTAGCAATCGACGATTTTGCCTATACTCGTGGAGGTCATAAATCGATTACCGGTGTTTCTGACCGGGAGGAGTGGGATTCGCTATTAGAGGCTTTCGACGTCATGGGCTTTTCCGAGAACGATCAAGAGTGCATCTTGCGCACTGTTGCTGCCGTCCTCCACCTTGGCAACATCACGGTCGTCAAGGAGAGCCGCATGGCAGACCAGGCGCGACTAGCCCCAGATGCCAAGGAAGTAGCGGCGAGGGTTTGTAAGCTTCTGGGAATCCCTCTGGATCCCTTCCTACAGGGGCTACTGCACCCAAAAGTCAAGGCCGGCCGTGAATGGGTCGAGAGGGTGCAGACCCCTGAGCAAGTTCGACTGAGCATTGATGCACTCGCGAAGGGTATTTACGAACGTGGCTTTGGAGACTTGGTCACAAGAATCAATCGTCAGCTCGATCACACCGGACTTGGCCTTGACGACTCCCATTTCATTGGAGTGCTTGATATCGCCGGATTCGAAATCTTCGAGGAGAACAGCTTCGAGCAACTCTGTATCAATTACACCAACGAAAAGCTCCAGCAATTTTTCAACCACCACATGTTCGTGCTGGAACAAGAGGAGTATGCACGTGAACAAATTGAGTGGAAGTTCATTGATTTTGGCCGCGACCTCCAGCCAACCATCGATCTGATCGAGCTGTCGAACCCTATCGGTATCTTCTCTTGCCTAGACGAGGACTGTGTGATGCCAAAGGCAACGGACAAGTCTTTCACAGAGAAGCTCAATGCCCTGTGGGACAAGAAATCCACGAAATTTCGTCAAGCGCGCCCAGGATCAAAACATGGATTCATCCTTACTCATTATGCTGCCGAGGTGGAATACTCCACGGAGGACTGGTTGGAAAAGAACAAAGATCCTTTGAATGACAACGTCACCCGTCTTCTGGCTGAGTCAAGCGACAAGCATATCGCCAATATGTTTGCCGACTGCGCCGCCGACTTCGAAGATGACAACAGCGGTGTCCGAAGTCGTGTCAAGAAGGGTCTGTTCCGTACTGTTGCGCAGAGGCATAAGGAACAACTTTCCAGCTTAATGACTCAACTTTATTCCACGCACCCGCACTTTGTCCGGTGCATCCTCCCAAACCATAAGAAGCGACCAAAGCAGTGGAATGGACTCCTCGTACTCGACCAACTGAGATGTAACGGTGTACTCGAGGGTATCAGGATTGCAAGGACCGGCTTTCCGAACAGGCTACCCTTCGCAGAATTCCGTCAAAGATACGAGGTTCTCTGCAGGGGCATGCCCAAGGGATATTTGGAAGGGCAGGCAGCCGCGTCTTTGATGCTGGACAAACTCGGTCTCGACAAGTCCCTGTTCCGGGTTGGCCTTACGAAGGTCTTCTTCCGAGCCGGTGTGCTTGCCGAGTTGGAAGAACAGCGCGATGCACTAATTACCGAGATATTGTCTCGGTTCCAGCCGCTTGCGCGGGGCTATATCCAGAGACGCAACGCTTTCAAGAAGCTTTACCGCACTGAGGCGACCCACGTTATCCAACGGAACTTCCAGGTCTATCTTGACCTCTGCGAGAATCCGTGGTGGCAGCTTTTTATTAAGATGAAGCCACTATTGGGGGCCACGCGCACCGCCATCGAGGTCAAGAGGCGAGACGAGAAGATTCGGGAGCTGAACGACAAAATGCGACTAGAGTCTGAGAACCGCCACCGCCTGGAGGAAGAGAGGCGTAACTGTCATAATGAGTTGATACGGACTCAACAGATCCTCGAGAGCGAGCGGGCATTGGCACTCGATAAGGAAGAGATCTTCAAGCGCCTTCAGTTACGTGAAGTGGAACTCGAAGAACAACTGAAAGGTGCCATGGAGGACCAGGAGAAACTCGAAGATCAGCTCGACGACCTCCTCGAGGCAAAGAAGAAGGCTGAACATGAAGTAGAGAAGTATCGGCCTCAACTAGAACAAGCCGCGGCGCTCATAGCTAGACTCGAAGAGGAGAAATCAGCGCTCAATTCTCGAGTATCTCAGCTAGAGGTGGAACTCCGGGAGCTAGTGCAAAAGCAAGCAGACCGGAGTGAACAGGAAGCCGCCCTCGAGGGTGAAGTCAAGATGCTTCAGAGCCAATTGTCCTTGAAAGACCGGAAAGTACGGGACCTTGAGGGCAAGCTGTTGAAGAACGACCAAGATGCGCATGTCAAGCTTGCAGCAACCCAGAAGGAGCTGCAGTCTGTCAAGATCCGCGAGCAAACCCTTGCAAGGGAAAACCGGGATATTCAACAGCAATTGTCTGAGCTGTCGAAGACTTCGACTGACTACGAGGATCTCGTGAGGAAAAAAGAAAGCGAGCTCGCGGTTCTCCGTAGTGACAATAAGAGATTCGAGATGGACCAGAAAAGCCTGGAAGACCAAAAGCGCATTCTCACTGCAGAAAAGGAGAAGACCACAGAGCGGCTGCGCGAGGTGCAAGCTGAGATGACTGCCATGAAATCCCAGCACTCTCAACTCCAGCGAGAAGCCGAAGACGCCAAGCAACTACTCCAAACCCGACTTTCCGAGGACTCCCAGGCGAACCAGAACCGCGAATTACTAGAAGCTCAGATCAAAGACCTCAAAGATCAGCTCTATAATGTTCAGATGGATCTCAGCCGCGAGCGCCAATCCCGGGACGACGTCGCTCTTTTGGCTGAACACAAATTCCAGTCCCTCAAAGAGGAACATGACCAGCTTAAGGAGCTGAAGATCACGGTCGAAAAGGAGTTATATCTGCAGCAAGATAAACTACGCCGCGTGATGGAGGCCCGGGCGACAGCAGAACAGGAGCGCGATGAAGCCCGCGAGGAGATCCACAGATTGCGAATTGCTAAGACCCAGGCGGAGGAAGCACGCATACATGCCGAGGAGGCTGGAGAACGCATGGCCACCCGTGCCGCCCGCGAGCGCGAAACTAGTCTGCAGAAGGAGCTCGACGCGACTCAAGAGAGACTTACGTGGTTCGAAGGCGAATGCGAAAAGCTTAACCACCAGATCGAAGACCTCAACAAGTTCATGATTGAGTCCGGGGAGTACGGCCTTAAGAACGACCAGGCTAAAGAGCGGCTTGAGCAGGAATTAGTCACTGTCAAGGGCCGGTTGGCCGCATCAGAGAACGACAACCGGGCCTTGCTTAACAAACTCCAACAGAAGGGACTTGAGATTGCGCGGTCAGCCACGAGGGCAACTGAAGCCTCAAGGGGGCAGATCGTTAGTCTCAAACGCGAGAAGGCAAGAATCGAAGAGGAGAACGCCAAACTCAACAAGCAGCTTGGTGATTCGCAAATCACCGTAGCCGGACTTGAGAAGAAGGTTGAGAAGCTACTACTTAACCTCGAGGACCTGAACCACGAGATCGCACGCGAGGTCAAGTCCAGTCGAAATGCGGAGAAGGCTACCTCAAACTTCACTGTCCAGCTCGCTGAAGCCAACCGTACGATTGAGTCGGAGCGGCAAATACGACAGCAGGCCCAGTCGACCGTGCGAGCAATGCAATCGACCCTCGACTCCCGCAATAAGGAATTAGATGAACTCCGAGCTCAAATGCTGCGCGTCTTGAAGGCGGTTGACCCAGAGGTCAACATACCGAATCAGACCGACGGAACCCATGATAAGATCATGAGCAAGAACTTTGAGATGATTCGGAAGATTGAGGAATTGCAGCAGAACGTACGGATACAGACAGCAGCACGGACTAATGCCGAGGCACAACTTGCCGAATTGCGCGCATCTAGAGGAAACTCTCCTGTCCGACCAAAACTGGAGGAAATTCACCCTAATGAGGCTCCCTTCAACGGATCCCCTGTCCCGAAGCGAACCAAGTTGACCGGAAGACTCTACTCGAACACGTCGACCCCCACCCGACGACAGGGCCACGATAACGACTTTGTTCCGGATTCTGGTAGATCAGACCGAACAGCCGACCTTCTCAGTTTTAACGATCGTCAAGACCTCAAGGCCGAAGTCGAGGAGCTGCAAAACCAGCTTCAGCTGGCCCAGATGCAGAACAAGCACCTTCAGAGCCAAATTGAGCGTTCCACCCCCGTTCGAGAAACGAGTTTCGAGGAGAGCCCGTCCATGCGCCGGATGCAGAAACTCGAGAAGGCTAATAGTCGCTTGCACGATCAACTCGATGACTCCGCAAAGAAGGTATCTCTCTTGGAGAAGTCTTTGAGGACCGGGGAGCTGTCGTTGCGAGATATCCAGGCCAAGTCGCACGAGGAAATTCTCGATCTGCTCAACAACCAAGAGGACTCTCGGCGGTCGTTGCTGCGCAATCACAATGACGCCGTTGCCGAGTTGACCGATGTCAAGGAGCACTTCGAGAAGATGCGACATGAACGCGCAAGACTAGAAGTCGAACTGCGGGACGCGAACTCCGATCTGCAAGAGATGTCTCTAGCTCGAGAGCAGGAGGCTGCCAGTCGCAGTCAACTACTGCAAGAGTTCGCCGACATCCAAATTCGACTCGACGCAGAAACCTCTAAGCTTGCCGATGTCACCTCCAGCCTTGAGATGTATAAGACCCGGGCGGATGAGTACTTCAGCAAGCTTGAACAAGCTGAGATCGCGGTGCTGAAGGCTACTCGCGCGGAGCAGTTCGCCAAGTCCCAAGCCAGAGAAGCGGAAGAGGCATACGCCGAGATCGCGTCACAAAGGGCCAAGGCCGATGGAAGCTTGGAAGATCTGCAAAGACAGAACCAGCGACTTGAGGAGAAGCTAGAGGACGTCTCCACAGACTTGGAAGCTGCCCTCCAAGCCAAGAAGCGTTTGCAGAACGAGCTTGAGGATTACAGGAACCAGAGGGCTATTGACCTCGAGGACAAGGAGTTGAGCATGGAGCAGACGCGTAAGAAGTATCAGGCAGAGTTTGCCACTCTTACCAAGGAACTTGACCTGGCGCGCGAAGAGAAACTCTACAAGCAAGCCGAGATCACTCGCCTGCGTGAGGAGCTGGACGATCTCCGCTCCAAGTGGGACGATGAGGTCCTCAACAGCTCTACCTGGTCGAAGGAGAAGGCGCGTCTCGAGAGCACTCTTGCAGATGTCGTCGCTTCCCGCGACGAGGCCAACGCAGCCCATAACGAGGCACAGAGCAAGGTCGTTTCTCTGCTTTCACAAGTGCGCACCCTCCGCACATCTGTCGATGATATCACTGCCGAGCGAGACTCTCTCGTCAGAGAGAAGCGAGGTCTCGAGACGCGACTCCAGGAAGCCAAGGCCGGTCTTGAAGATCTCGCGAAGAGCGAGAGCCCGGCGTTGCGGAACGCCGCGAATACCGACAAGGAGATTCTCGAGCTCAAATCGACCCTTGCCCAGAAGGAGGACATCGCGACCGCCGCGGTGGAGAAGATGCGCCGAGCGGAAGCCCTCTCGAACGAGATGCAGAAAGAGCTTGTCGCCGAGCGCGAACTCAGCGCCGATCTGTCCAAGCAGAAAGCGACTCTGGAGAAGAACCTCAACGAGGTGCAGGTGAAGCTCGTGGACCTGGAGACGAAGGGATACTCGAGCGGAAGCCAGGACATCAAGTTCTTGCATAAGCGCATCCAAGAAGTTAGTACACATCCAACCCCCGAAACCCCTATCTCATCCGCTCCACCCAAGACATCTCCTACAAGGCCCCTCTCTTCCCTTTTCCGCAGACTTACAACCAGCCACCGTCGGAAAAGTGCAACGGTACTAACGTCAGTTACTCAATAGCTCGAATCGCAGCTGGAGGCGCAGGAGTCGGAGCGCAGCAAGTCGGCGCGGTCGGTCCGTAACGTGGACCGGACCGTCAAGGACCTGCAGGCGCAGATCGACCGCAAGGACAAGCAGGCGTTGCAGCTGGCCGAGGACTCAGCGCGGCTGCGCGACCGCGTCGAGAAGCTCCTGGGGACCATCGACGACCTGCAGGCCTCGGAGAGCGACCACCAGCTGCAGGTGCGGCGCGCCGAGCGCGAGCTCCGCGAGGAGAGGGAGAAGGCCCGCCGCCTCGAGCGCGAGCTCGAGGGCTGGAAGAACCTCCGCATGGAGAAGGGCAGCGTCGGCAGCGTCGGCAGCAGCAGCTTCCGGCTCAGCAGCGGCCCTCGAGGAGTGGGCGGCACCGCCCTGCGACACGGCAGCATCAGCCTCAGCGTCGCGGGCGACGATAGCGGCGCCGCCGCAGACGACACAGCGAGTATCGCCGGTACGGCCACGGGCGTCGAGGTCCCGAAGCGCAAGAGCAGCCTTACTCGACAGCCGAGCATGACGAAGGGGTTTTTGTGAGCGGGGGTTGCCAAATAGGGGGTTGGTTCACGGAAGGATGGGATGGGGTAATGCGTATGAATGAATGCACGATGGCATGATTGGATGGATGGACGGTTGATAATTGGTTGCTTGCTGGCGGGGCGACGTTTTCTCTTTGTTTGTATACCTTACGCGGAGTTTCGGGGTTTGCTTTTTTAACTTGAGGTGCATGGTGTGTTTGGTCTAGTACTGGCTTATGCATGCATGTATGGCATTGCCCTTTGGATTTGGGGTGCGGCAGCATGGATGGGGGGCTGTACGAGTCGAACGAAGTATGGGCTGTTTGAGAGTTTAATGAAGAGTATGAACAGAGATGATTGAGGGTTGAATTGGATGAGGATATGAGGGTGGTTTGTGCCTCGCCGAGTTGCTATTGCCTTGAATCAGACTTGGAATGCTAAACTATGGCTTGCCCTTCATTGATACAAGACCGTTGTGCAGGGCCTTTCGGTACTCCGACTCGCACTTTATGCACACATGAAAATATCGGAAAACCACAATCAACAGAGCCGTTGGAGAAACGCCGGTCTGATGTCTAGTCCGATACAGAAAAGGGGCAGTCTAAGCGAAGATATGTAAACCTACATCGGTATCGAGCACCCTCATTTTATATTCGCATAGTATGGTATAGAGTAAGGAAACATCACCAGCCCTCGCGGATCTGCGAGCTTGGTCCACTCATCCACTCGTCCCGATAGCATGACCATTTTCCCGAGGTTACAGACCGGCTCATCCCGGAAGTCAAGGCACCCCCGGCCACCACTGTCATGATTATCCCCGGATCCGAGGATGCGCCTCACTCTTATACCTAACTCATAGTTAGTTTCTCGTGGAGCGTTACATTCTTCCCTCGACGCCCCGGATGCCTGCTGTAAGCTCAGGCAAGGCCACTTCGTAACCCACGCGCTGCTGAATCCTCCGGGGCGAAACGGCGCACCTGTGTTTGCGTGGCACAGCGCCGTGTCCTGGGTTTCGCTGGGTATGTACGTCATTGGGTAACATGGCTCTGCCCGGGCCGGGTAGGCTGTGTGTAAGAATGAGGCTTAACTTCGGTCGAGGGGTACAACGCCCCTTCGAAGCCCCGTGAAGGTGATACACCGCGGACTTTGCCTTTCCGACGTCATCCGGGCCTGGATATGTCAGTGAGGGGATTACGTCTTGGAAACCAGAGTATGTCATGCAAGGCTGGCAGTGTCAATGTCTGCCGGATAGCAGTTTGCAAAATTACATGTCTATATGGCCGTCATAACGGCTGACCTTGAGCAACGCTAGACATCGACATTAGTATGCGCTCGCTCAAGTTTGCTATCGAATAATGTAGTATCGGGAGACCTCCTCTCGATGATATAGTCACCAGGCATCCTCATCTAATCCCTCCCCGAGGTAGCAAACAGGCTCGGGTAGTCGGCGGACGAAGGCTATGGGACGTTAGAAGTTCAAGTACTTAACGCGCTACAGCAACCCCAGTGGGCCCTGCTGAGTCGCAAGCAAATCTTCTTCAGAGCTGCCTGTATATTCTTACTTCATGTCCAAATCATTCCACTTGGATTTGCATTATCTCAAAAGGAGCCGTTAGGTATCAATTGTCTCAAAGGCCCACCAGGAGGAATCCCAAATCACGTCCTGGGGCTGCCGAAGCGCTACACGTCCTGCGAGAGACGACGTCGGCCACGGTGTCCCGAGTGCGACAGGCAGCACGGCATCTTCGGCGTGCTCGACAGCTTCCTGCCGTACCTAGGATGTTGGTGAGGCAACGGTAGCGAGAGCTGCTGCACTCCTGGCTACGGATGGGGCGGTGGGTTTAGGGGCATGAAAAGGCGCAAGGGCTGCGTAGGTCCCTCCCTGTTCCGGCGCTCTTTGGAACTAGAACAATCACATATACTCGAAACCGAGTCGGGGAAAATAGCTAAATTCGCTAATGACAGGTGATAACTATAGAAAAGCTCTGATCATTGGTCCTGCGGATACGCCCCCGGCATCGACAAGACGCAGTTGCCGGACTACATCGCGGGGCGGCGCTCGACGAAGCCGGAGTGCGCGTGCGAGAGGGATCATTACCGCGACGAGCACGCATCAAGGAAATCTCGGCGGCATGTAGACTACGTTCCGACACGCGCCTCAGATAGGAGCAGGAGCACGATCGGCGTCAGCCGCGCTAGCAGGTCGACCTGGGGAAAAGCGCCACCCAGAGACTCCATCATCATCATCGTCGACGACCAAGTATGACATCCGTTCTAGCGAGGTTGTTTTTTGAGTGGAATGCAGGACTGACTCGAGGTCGCTGCAGTTGCATTACGGAGTGGGAAACTGTGGCTACGTGTACAACGGAGTCGGCGAGCACCCGCCCTGCACCGTACGATCATCGGGACTTGGAGCTGTCAAGCCCTGCCAGTAGTGTGCTGTGGAAGAACGCCCCGAAGAGGCGGGAGCGAAGGCTGCGGGCCGAGTGTTGGGATTCGGTCGACGAAGACCGTCAGCCATTGGTTGGGAGTCCTGTGCAGAGTCCTGGTAAGAAAGCGAGAGAAGCTACTAGGTGCAGCGGTGATGGCTCGGGAGAACAGGGGGGAGGATCCGCAGAGAGCCGTGCTCCTAAGCACGTCCATTTCCGGTAAAGATTCATGCCAAGAGCCAATCACGCCCATTCCTGCATGCCTATTATGGCAAAGCCGGTACAGAATGCTTGGCACCTCCGGCTACTCACAGCGGCATATAATTACGAAGCTCTGTCCGCGGGAGAGATAAACCTCTTAAATCCCTTATCCTCACTTTTCATAGCGCCTAGGTTTAACGATGGTAAGAATAGACTGATCGAATGGAATTGTGGACATCAAATGAAGTGTGGTTGAAATAGGAGAGTCCCTCTTCGTCCAGAACTAGGTAATTCCTAAGAAGGTGAACGAGACCGTTGTGGATCGTAGGACCTACTATCATATAAACAATCTCATGTTGTTTGGCCATTTGGTCTGCTCTCTGTGTCACTCATTCCCTGCTGCTGGTATAGTCCGGCAAATGATAGCATATTTCTGACGTAACCGGCGGGTACCGTCATCGCTTATAATATGTTGAGTTAAACGAAGAATTAGAAAAGTGCTCTTCACAATTGCGCACCAGGAAGGAGTGAGTCAGGCGCAAGGAGCTTGAAAAAGAGGAAAAGAAGACGAAGAGAGAATTTAACCAAGAGGTGATCGGTGTCTTGAATCAGGAAATGCGACGACGTAGGCCGCTCCAGTGGCGCCGAGGCGCGTCCGGAACTTTTAGCTCTAGGAAGGGCGAACGCTTCATATATCCGGTGGTTAATGGCGTTCTATGAGTACGTGATTGGTATCGTATGCGTTATCCATTTGGCTTGTTATTTTCTTCGCCTCGGCTAGGACCGTCTTCAACACCGCCAGTCTGGCTTCTAACGTCCTTTATATGACTCTCCATTCATAGACATGGCGTTTCTACGATAGTGAGTTTTCTTTCTTTTGATGAATCAGCCAAGTCATGCGACATGGTGAACATCTCTTGCGGTGTCGGAATGCTCAGTAGCTGTTGGAGATCCGGAGAGGGGACGTTCCTAAGCCACGGTCCACGAGTCATCGATAGTGCTTGTGGAGCTTGTTCATTTCAGACCTCCCGTATGAAAACGTGCATTCGATATCCTCAACGGTCATCTGCGACAGATAGCCCTATTGGACTATGCATCGAATTCCGTACTCGTTCCGTTGAATGCTGAAAATTTCCGGATCTCCTCCGTAAGCAACCCGTCGCAGTCGTACTTGGGTTTGGGTTGTCCCATCATCCTACCATTGTCAACTCTCTTCGACGCCTCGCACTTCGACCTTGTTCGTGATGAGACGTTCCCGAATGAGCTGCCCGCTCGGCTCTGGGCGGCTCGCTCCTCGCCGGGGAAAGTTGATAGGCGAGCTGCGACAGCCGTCTGCAACTGGTAAGAGGAGACTAGGCCCTTCAGTAAACGACTTTTGCAGGGGGGATTGTTGGGGCCTGATTCGGAGGCGTCTGGTAGGCTGGCGAGCTGTCTATCAATAATGGCTCCCCAAGAAAGCATTGCCTAGCCGCCACTAACAAGAAGTGTTTGACGTTGTTAGTCCCGTTTCACTAAACGATGACGGTGCTCCCTTATTTGAGTTTGAGTGACCGTTGTGAGCTCAATTGTGGAACATCTGGCGAAGCCTAGCATGAACTCCGAGGTAGGTAGATTCTAGACAGGTAGTTATCGAGTAGTGAGCGTGCGCAAGCATCCCGTACGACCTGCTTAAGCCCCAATGTGACGGTCTGCCGCTCGCCACTGAGACTACACATGAACTTCACATAGTATGTAAATTTCCTAACATCACCGCACTGTTAAAGTAAGACGGCGAGTTTGGTCCTGTCTTTCCTTCTGACTGGGCTGAGCAACGATACCCAGTTGGCCTCCGGCGACGACGGAAGGGGAATTGGACGTCTTAAGCGTGATATATCGGGTGGAATTTCTTCGTTCCGGCGTAAGAGCTGCCAGAAACAGGTATAGTGCAGTCGGGCCGTTGAATCGGAAATGATTGACGTGGTAGAATATAGGGATGAACTACAAGATCCCCGTAAATCCTAGAGCATACTCGTTCAAGTTGGGGAACCGCGATGCAGGCGGGTCAGACCCAAAGACATGACCGTATTTATCACGTCTGAACTTGTTTGAGCGTTTCAGGTCTAATTGACCATAACGGTCTCCAGCACGGTAAGGCTTGATAGGGTGGTCGACGTATACGACATATTTATAGATCATGATACGAAGCTGAAGGATTCAACAATCAATACGATGAAACTGAGACCCGAATACTGGCGATTCCACTTGTGAAGTAGTCGCATTTTAGGTGAAAAAGGACTTTAAAAGTGTTGCAGGCCGATGCAATAGATATCACCAACGGCTGCTCTCCACAGCCGTCATAACATCATAGCCATGCCGAGAATGGTATTTCATAGAACGGAGTCAAGGCACACTTGACAAGCAAATGAATAAAAGAAAAAGAAAGGAGAGACAGAGAAGAAAATGCGAAGAAGAAACCAAGAGCAAGGAGTACATAGACTTCTCACCTCAGGAGGAAGCTGTAACGGCAAGGATCTTTGCTGATTACATCGGGTTACCTCGTAGTTGGGATGATCAGTGGTAGTACGATGTGAGAATAGTTGGTGTTATTTAAAACGGGAGGATGGGGTAATCAGCAGGCCTTCATGGAGGCCTCGAAGACATTATCGACAGAGTTGAAAGCAACTCCACGCTGTCCACCTGGTGGCCGTACAATCCGGGGATTTCCCGCAGGGATGCCAATCCATTAAGGTTATATTCAGAGAATTGACTACACCAGACAAATAATCCCGAGCCTGTATTATGCATCTTAACCTTATCCTGTTGGAAAAAACGAGAGGTCTCTTGGGTGGTCTTAAAGATGATGAAGATGTTAGGTACAAGCCAAGCCCTAGGCTCCAGTAGAAATACCCCTCCCGACGCACTGTATAGCTCCTTTTCAGAAGTACCTGCCATCTGCTGGATCATCCTTGATTACCACGTTATTACATTAACAGCTTTACGCCAAGCCCACCAATGCAGTTAGTTTTAGCGCTAAGGTTGAGCCCGTGGGGGATTGGGGGACCGTTAAGAGGTCACTCATTGGAACATATTTATTTTGGCCCGGGAGTTTATGGTGATGATGTTAGTGAAGTTGGTGATAGCTGCAAAAGGTTATGCGAATTGGGCTGGTTGGGGGCTGTATGGGGTCCCGTGTAAATGTCGTTAATGTCTGGTGTTGGTTAAGATATTTGGGTGGTACGGCCAAGTTTCCGCTGGAGGATGGTAAGATAGGATACGGTCGCGTAGGTCTGTTAAATTTCTACCTGAAGATCTATTATCTTGTATAAGAACGACTATAGGGTGGGTCTTGGTGGCTATTGAGCTTGAAATCGACTGTAAAAACCACATGTGCTATTAAATCGGCCTTATATCTAGGAGTCGGATGTGTGGAGACGGGTTATTATATATTATGAAGACCTGATGGTATATGCGGTGCCCCTCTATGGGACTATCGAATTCAACATTGCTACTAGATGGCTTATTAAGGTTCAGACTTATTCGGGTGTGGTTGTGGTAACGATAGAAGGTTACAGAGCTGGAGTTTATGTCACAGTAGAAAGGAAACGCCAAAGGGACAATGTCTAAGAGTCACAGCCAGGTGCCTACTGAACGAAAAGCGAGAAAGACTCAACGCTTTATTGGGTATTAACTATTACTACAGGTGTCTTCCTCCCACTGGGGTATTCACACAGACACACACTTTTGGTGTCTACCTCCACACAACGTCCCCTGACGACATCGATCCCGCCTCCACCGTCAGGGCCATGCAAGACAAGTACGACAAGAAACCGTTTGCGGTGCTAGCGGCTCTCGCGCCACCCACCATGTACATGGATATAAAACACCTTGTCTAAAATATGATATATGCTTCGTAAGGATCGTAAGAATTAGATCTGTATGTGACCCCCGGCAGACGAGGCCGCCGGGGTGATGTGGAGCTGTCCTAGTACTGTAGAACGCACGCGCTTAGAAAGCGGCGACGACGAAGGCGAGCACACCGGCGATGCCGACACCGGCGCCCATGCGGGCAGCACCAGCGGTGGCGATCGGCACGGCGGTACCAGTCGGGTAGAAGCTGCCAGTGCCGATGGGGGCAGGGGTGGTCAGGGTGGTGAAGGCGCTAGTGGGATAGATGGGAACCTCGGTGGGGTAAACAGGAGCATCGGGAGCCTTGGTCGAAGGGGCCTGAGAAGGCTGCGTGATAGCGACGGGCGCGGTCGGGCCAGGCACGACCACGACCGAGGTGGTGCCGGGAACATCAGTGACAGTGGTGAAACCGACGTCAGGAACAGAGACGGTCGTGCTGATGACGACGGTGCTGCTGGACGACTCACCCTCGCTGCCTGTGCAAGGAACAACGGTGGTGGCGACGAGCTCAATGGTGGTGTAGACAGCGGTAGGAGCCTGGGTCGGCGTGGCAGTGAAGACCTTGGTGATCGTCTCGGGGTAGGTGACGATACCGGGGTTCTCAGGGGCGTGGGGGGCGCAGATACCCTGGAAGTAGGTGATAGCCTCTTGGACAGCCTCCTCCGACTCGCCGTGAGAGTACAGGCAGTCGAACACGTTGTCGACGAAGTCCTTGGACGGGCAGTAGCAGGCAGAGTCGGTGTTGTCCTTGCAGCCGATGGTGTCCAACCAGGTGTTCAAGCACTGAGGCACGACATCGGGGCAGGGCAGGGTCTCGATGGGGCCAGAGGGAGAAGTGGCGGAGGTGGAGTCCTCACCGGGGGAGGTGGCAGTAGTGGCAGAGGGGACAGGGTTCCCGCCGCTGGGCTTCTCGGTTGCAGAGGTCTCGGGCTGCACCGGAGTCGAGACGCTGGTGAAAGTCTCCGTGACGGGGCAGATGGTGGTGGAAATAGCAACGGTCGAAGTGACGGTGGCAGTCTCACCTTCGCCAGCAGGGCAGTCGGTGACAGTGGGGCCACAGCTCGTGACGGTGGAAACAATGGTAGAGTACACAGTCGAGGTGGTCATGTAGCTAGTGACGGAAGTGAAAGTAGTAGCCTCAGTAGCAGAGGACGAGGTAGCGGACTCAACAGCGGAGCTGGTGGTCTCGACACCAGCGGAGGAAGTCGTCGACTCGGGAGGCGCCGTAGTGGGGTAAGACTCAGTGGCAGAAGATTCGGTAACAGACTCAACAGCAGAGCTGGTGGTTTCGACAGCAGAGCTGGTAGTCTCGACACCAGCGGAAGAAGTGGTCGACTCAGGAGGTGCCGTAGTGGGGTAAGACTCGGTAGCGGAAGACTCAACAGCAGAGCTGGTAGTCTCGACGGCAGAGCTGGTGGTTTCGACACCAGCGGAAGAGGTGGTCGAATAGACAGGGGCGTTGCTCGAGGTGGTGATGACCGAGCTAGGGGTCTCACCCGGGTAGGTGCTGGTCTCAGCGGATGCGCTCGAGGTGGTTACTCCGGCAGAGCTACTGGTGGTAACGCTGACTGGGGGCGGGGTGTTGACGGCGGAAGAGGTTGTAGCGGAGGGGAGATAACTGGTTCTGGAAGCCGTCTCACAGTCGAAAATAATAGAAGGGATGCCGAAGTGGCAGCCATCCTTGTCCGGGATCTCCGGCTGCTCGGGGTAGGTGATGACAACATCGACAGCACCACCACACTGGGTGTTCTTGACCTTGGTACCGGACTTGCTGCAGCGGGAGCGGTGCTTGCAGGAACCGCCATCAGGCATGGTGTAGTGGAATTCCAGGTCGCAGTCAAACTCGGGCTGGACGTGGAACTCCTTGATGGACGTCTTCTTGCTACCCTTGCTATTGTCACAGCTGATGAAAGGGCTGGTCGTCTTGTCCTTCGTAGCCTTGCCGGAGATGCACTTGTCCTGGGCGAATGTTCGGGGAGCGAGCTCATCCCGCTTGCTGAACTTGTCCTCGCAAGTGAATCCACCCCATTTGAAACCCTTGTACGAATCGAACTTGCCGGGTGACAGGTCAGCCCAGTCGAAACCGCCCTTCCAGTCGGGCAGACAGAAGTTGTCCGAGTTGTGGGGGGCGGAGAACTTCGGGGCATTGATGAATCCAAAACCTGTGGCCGTGACCTGGCTGAGGCCAGCAGCCAAGGCGACGAGCGACGCGGTATTCTTCATCGCGACTCAGCTCCTCAGCGTAGGAAAGATTGTATAGTACGGTAGGATTGTAATATATCTAAACCAAAGAATGACTGAATTAACAGCAAAGAACAAATTAGATGGAAGCAAGTGAGCGAATGACCTTGACTTCCTAAAAAGGATGAAACTGATTGACGAGTATGCCCGTTAAGGAAACGAAGGAGAGTCTTAGTAAAAGGAAAGACCAAAGGGAAACACATCTTGGTCGCTCCGGGAGGCCAACATATATAGACCCTTCTGTACAAACCACGGCTGTCCGCCCATACGGGACCTGAGGCCATCCGGATCCCCCCTACCTCGCATGCAAGCACTAGCCGGCTAGCATGTCGGGTTGGTTGTTTCTTCGACATACCCACGCTAGTTCGCTGGGCCTTTTCTCCTTTCTGAGTTAAGCCATTCCAGGCTCCTCGCTTACCCACAATCGTATACGCGCCGCGAAACCTGGGCGTAAAGAGACACGGCTGCCGGTCAACCAGGGGGCGGCTAGTGGATGTGGGCTTCCACGAAAAAGGATCGATGCCGAGAATTGACGGGGGTGGCGTCAAGGAGTCGAGCCCACTCACCCACTCAGTTGTGAACGCCCCACCCTATCTCTGTCGCTAGCTACGCCTCGGCATTGCGCCGGCTACTGCAGAGCGCGCGGCTCCGTTTTGAACAGGGGGGGCACTCCGGCGCCGAACACATGCGAACCAAGCGCCAGCCGAACCAAAGGAAAAGTCCAATGGTCAAGCTTCAGCCAATCGAGGGGGCGTTGCTGTTAAACATAGCATTTAGGCGTCAGGTGCATTCGGGATCCTATCCTCCTCCGGCGACCATCTATTGCACAGAAAATTGACCAAACACCAAGTTAAGAATTAACCGTAAGCTGTGACTGGTAGGATTCTACCTGAACGCGCCGATGCGTGTGCGGTTAGAAGGATAACTTCGTTACCACCTTCCTATCTAGCCTGATGCCAATGACACCTTGGGGCGACGACGAACGGCTTCCTCCCTCCTCGTACGATACTGTTTAGAAGGCTCCGACATCCTGCACGAGAAAGAAACAGAAACCATCACTTTTGCTCTCGGTCAGAGGTCGATCGACCTGAAACAGACAGAGCCAGGGTTTATGCAGGTACAGAAGCACCGGCAATTCGTTGGTGGAGGGGGGTTGCAGGGATTGACGACCGAACCGCTTATATACTACTGTACATATGTACGAGTACTGACCTTAGATACCGGACGAATCAGTTTCCCGTCGCATACATGAACCCGTAGTTCGTATACCAGTCAGGGCTAAAACCGCCAGTGACTGGAAGAGCTCCGCTTGCTAGTCAGGGAGGGCCACCCAATCCAAATGGAAACGGACTTTAAAAAGATAAAAATAACTACAGACCAGAATTAAATAATACAGGCTATACATTTTAAGAAAATGCAAAATACCCTTTTATAGGTTACGCTAGTATGGGGAATTACAAGTTATTTAAGCACTTATCGTAGCATTTAAGCTACTTTTATTTGTATGGGCAGCGTCAACAAATTGATGTACTAATAATATCCATTTAGGCGTTCCCAATCAGGCGGCGTTTTTTCGCCCTAACGAGTATGTAGTCCATGGAGTGATATATTCCGGGACAGTACGTATATGACATTTCCTGCGATGTAACGACAATATTGTGATGCGCAACAAAGCCAAAGTGATATGCATGAAAGGAAAAATATGTGTTTAATGGACTTCGGATATCGGCTAACTAGACTCTATAGTAGTAGTAGCCTGTAGGTAAGCGAATATCCAAGCGTGATAGATTCGGATGCATGGTAATTTTACAACTTACGACATCCCCATTTCGGGGATGGACCGCCCACCTAGATCCCGAAAGCGCATGGCGTCCCTATAAGAGATTGTGTTCAACGAAGCTGTTTAGTCCTCTATCTACCTATGCCGTCACATAGGTCGTAGTAAGTCATCATTAGTTTCTCTTACTACGTCCAATCATCACTCCTGACCTGATACTACTACTCTATACCTGCTTAAAGGGGCCTCTGTATGTAGGTGCTTTATTGGGCCTTACGTCCTCCGTTATAGGTACGGACTGCATGTGGCTTAAATAGGTAATGGTTCGATTCTTCACTTGGTGCACGTCATCCCGGCAAGGTCGAGACTCCCTGATTCATAAGTGGACGACATAAGCTTTTCCGCTGTGACAAGGTGTCAGGGGGGATTCTGCGGTTGGCACAGCCATCCCATGATCCATTGATATGTTGCTAACTGTACCCAGTATGTTCTTGTGTTCCACCTGAACCTGAACCGTTGGTTTCGAGCTTTACCCCTTCTTGACGCCGTGTTTCATCTTCGGCCGTGGCGCAGGAGAAGCAACAAGAAAGACACCGGGAGCGAGCTTCAACAGAGTATTTCCTTCTAGTATTAGGAATTCTGATGGGTTGGCTCTGAGCTGTCACCTGTGCTTTGGCGTCTTTCGCTTCGGAAATAACAGCCATTAACAGCCATACGTTTATTCGACTAGCGTGATGCTAAGTTCATATGTCAAGTCAATTAAGCTCCGTCCGATTCTCTTGGGCTGTCTCCTGAGTAGGGGCATCAAGTTGACACCCAGACCAGGGGATGGCCTCCCTGGTTCAAAGCAGGCGTACGGCCATTATATATCCGTGCGCAATAGGTTCTTCTTCATAACTTTGACTGCCCGTGCGCATTATTGCCTTCCAGAAAACTGAGAATACGAAGATCGACGAACCGTCCAGAGCATACATATCCCAGCACACATGTTTCGAACATCACCATGGTTGCGAACGTTGAAATACTTGCGTATTAGTAAACCCGGATTGACGGTGGTCTCGACTTCCAGATCGACAGCAAGCATCCCAATCCTTCCGTCTTGGGCCTGGCTGGCTTGTGCTTCATCACCTAGCGAACGATATTACCGACGACGATTTCCAAGGCGCCGTCCCCTTTCCATACCGCCATGGCCAGCAACGGGAAGCGAGTCTTCCGGCCTATGTAATACTACTAAGTACAGTATCTGAGGCCGTCGCCCCTGGAAAGCGTTAGTGCTATCGACATCACCTCATCGCCTCGATCAACTTCAACCAAAACAGTGGAGGCGACGACAAGATCCAAGAGATCATAAGCATGGCTATCCCGGGGTTTTGGCTTGTGGATCGATTCCGCGACCAAACAAGGCCTCCCCCCACTAAAATTTCCGATTTGGTCGATTTGCCCGCAGGACTCTGGGGCCGCGTCGAAGAACTTACCCCTGGGCTAGCTTTTTCCGGGTCGAGAGCCTCACCCCGGGTCCGACGCGTTTTCCACCTCCACGTGCTGCGCCTCAATCGGTCCGTGTATTCATTATTCTCGCCTAACTTCCCTTCTTATTAGAGTCGGATATGGTTACCAGTTCACTTGATGCTCCGGTGCTTGGCATTTTGCTGAAGAGGACTGATGATTGAAACTTCACATCCTCGGCCTTCTGCCGGATCAGCAACGTTACCCGGCCGCTGGATCTGCCTTACCAACCACGCCTACCTAGCGGCCCAGAAATGAGCGCCGATCCACGGCTCGTAAACTCTGTACCTATCGATGTCGAAGCTGGCCAAGCGGCTCCAGTTAAATGAACTCCACGTGGACATTTTCGATAGCCGGCGGGGGCGACAATAGTCTATAAGAACGGTTAGCATTACATGTAAGATTCGCGTCGATTCCCAAACTCGGTAGGATAGCACAGACCACACGCGGTATGGACCGAATTATGCTCTATTATACCCACAAATGTTCCACTCCAATCTGACGTACCAAATTGTTGTATACGTGCAACTCACAGGGTTACTTTTTGTTACCTAAGTTACCTCCACCGTCCCACAAATTCCCTAAACAATAGTATGTATGCTCCCATACGTTTTGCATGCAAAAATACCTGCATCAATTCCTCCGCTGTCTCCTACCACTTAACGCAGCGCTTCATCCTATCCCAGTCGTTGAAGGCATTTGCCAGCTGCAATTGACGGCGATGTTTCGCGAAGGGGTCTTTTTGATATATCGAAGCTAGGCTCCTAGTTCATATTGGAAATCACGAAAAGGTCGAATTTGAAGCAAATGTAGCTGTTAGTAGGTTGATAGAACGCTCTATACAGGTTGTGGTTGGTGGGGAGTTAACAAATATGTAGAAACAGGTAGATTTCCGTACAAATTATATGGCAGTATACTTACTAGCCACAAGTGGGTCCATGGAGGTAACTAACACAAAATACAAAATATCCTGTCAGTTGTATTTGGATGCTGTAGCTGAGACACCCGCCACAGGCATGCGCCTTGCACAGAATTTAGTACTACCCGGGCGAGCCACAGAATATTTGTGGAGATAATTGGGTCCAACCTCGTGTGATCTACCGTCTCGGTCCGTAGTGCAGTCGGTCTAATGATGACTTTAATCGTTTAACAGGCTGCTTTGTGCAAGATTAAGACGACGCCAGCTTCCTTGCTTTGCGTGCCAACCTAGTGCAAGAGCACTCTCATGTAAGTACTTACCAGTTGTCCTGTGTATGTAGATGGCTACGTACTAGTCAACCTTGTCCAGGTTGGAAGACAATGCAAGGTTACCGGATATGAGGTGCGGCTTAAGTTGTGGTAGCATGGGTCATGTTCAAGCCAAGGCTCTCTACAACTTGAAGTGCATCCACAAGGCCATTGGCTACGCAAAATTCGTGTTAACGCCGTGCAAGAATGCGAATCGGGCCTATTGATTATCAGGGCTGCGAGGAGAGTTTGGAGAAGTAATATAGATCCGCACTTCTCGACTCAGGGCTAACTTGAATAGATAGAGTGCACAGCCAACCATATAGATATTGCTTAAGCAAAGGAGATATAGTAAGCGAGCATGCCCGACGCTCACGATGAGAACCCATGGCCTTTGAACGACCGAGACGCTAGGAGAGTGCACGGGCTGGGAGAGGAGATCTGGAGAAAGCTTAACGTGCTGGATAAGTGATCACGTGGAACAAGAGACTAATGCTACGCCACAGTTCTGGGTCCGAATGGCAAACACACGGTCACTTTCAGCGGCTCTCTCTTTTATGCCACTGTGGTTGTCTGGGATTCGTTGAACATGGCCGTCTCCCACTCCTCCAGCCGCTGCATCTGCACCCTCAGAGCAACGTACGTGACCAGGATCTCGGCCACCAGCAGCCTCCGCCGGCAGGGCGGCACTGTGGTGGTAGCGGTGTCGTCGGGAAAGACGCACAAAAGAAGGCCGCCGTAGGCGACGACGCGGTCATACGCGTCCAGCAGCACCATTGTCTGATGCCCCTTCCGCACCGTCCAGACCAGCGGACCCTCCGAGCTTAGGAACGGAAAGCACAACTTCTGTGTCAGGCAGCGCCCGTCGCCCGTTCCGAAGTCCGTCCGCGATCCACTACTAATGCTGTACCTGCTGCTGCTGCCGAATGTCGTCCCTGCTCTGTCCTTCCAATCGATCGCGATGGCCCGGCTGAAGCGGTCGAACACTATCTCCACGGGGATCGCGGCCGACTGCTGCTCGGTAGCCTCGGAGCCACCTGCCGCGTCAGGGTAGACGTAGACCCACAGGCCTTCTCTTTGAGCCTTACAGAGCGCATTTACTGAATTCCTGTCCCTTTCGAAGGGTAGAAAGACCTTGTTCCCGTAATGCCAGGCATGATGTTCGAAGCGCGGCGGCTTGACGCTTAACAGTGTTTCTCCCGTCGCCGGATCCGTAATCCCCTTCAGGAAGTTAATGTTCGGGTCCCTCTCGATGTTCAGCCGGCGTGGATTGGCCGGGAGCAGTGGCTGCTTCGCAGCGTAGAGCTTTGCGCCGTACGGCGGTGGAGGGCCCAGGGGCGACTTTGCGAACCTACGGGGCGGCGATAAGGGGATGGAAGATATCGCTTTATCCCTGTTCTTGAGATTGTCGTCCTCGCTGTCGGCGCCCCGGGCGATAGGCGGAGGCGCGTCACTCAGGTGCTCGTCCCGCGCCAACACGTACGTCGCGCCGTTCCAGTAAGCCAGGCGCAGACCGCACACGGCACAGTAATGCGTCGCGTGGCCCTTCGCCTCGTCCCAGCATTCCCTGACTATGGACTTGATGCAGAACAGGCCCAAGATGCATGAGAGCACGAGGATGAACGAACTTCAGCCCCGAGATTGTAAGCGCGACGTGGACTGTCTAACGACTTGCTAAGAGGAAAACGTGTGTCTCTTGACGACACAGCCGGGCATGGCTCGATAAAGAAATGTCCTAGGGAGGAAATAGAGTAGACACGTACGTCTTAGCCACTGTCTCGAGCATCTTGCCCCGGCTCCGCGGCACCGCTGACAGCCCGATGTGCTTGCACTGCAACACCCGGAGTCAGTAGTTGTTCAATTTATTTGATGAGGCGAGGTATCGGGGGTCACGGGACATGCTTTCAAAGCCAAAAATATCCGAAAGACTCTATTAGGGGAAGGCATGTCCCGTAACCTAGGAAATAAGGGGGCGGGGCGGATAACTCAAGAAGCTGCTTACTGCCGGGCAGAGGACCCGTTGCGGCCTCAGCGCTAGTTGTGAGAGAGCCACTGATACGGCCCCGCGTGTAGGACGTTCTGCGTCGCATGGCGTATATTCCGATTTCTCCGTGTACGGCGGAGGATGTGGGTCAACAGCGAGGGGAAGGACCTCGTCTGCGTCACTGGGGCCGGTGTTCCAACACGCCATCATGGTAAGTTAGTTACTTGGATTTCACGGCAGGTTGGGTAGGCAATACAGACTATATGTGATTCATCTTCAAGCGTTTATCTACGGAGCTGGTCTCACCGCTCAAATACTTCCTGAATTGTGCTATGCTTTGAGCGCGGCAGCAGAGCTGAAAAAGATCATCCAGTAGGCGGACAGAAAAAGCTGACTGCAGCGCCAAAAGTTGGAGAAGACTGGTGAAGCGCCAATTGTGTGACGCCACGGATAACGAATGTGTCCCGCTTCCCCCAAAGTGACTCTGGCAACAAGCCACACTTTATCGTACCGAGGCGTAGTTGTCTCTTAGCGAGCCGGCCTCCCCTCCGAACTCATCCTTCAACGTAATGGCATAAAGGACGATATTAGTTTGGATTCCTGGCAGAATTTGATTTTGCCACGCGTCCGAGCCTTAAGTTGACGATTATCGTATACGAACTTGAACTTATACTACATGTGAGGTCGCCATGAGCTGCTCAGAGACAGCCTGCATGATATTCTTTGGAAGCATATACCAATGGTCATAGAGTACGAATATGAAATGGGATGTGGACAGGGTAACCCTAGTACCCAATGTAGAATGAGAATGTCAGAAGGCAAGCAGCAGGGTTCCAAGCTTTAGCAGAGTGGTGACTCTTCACATCCTTCGGAACGGGAACAGACAGTCTTTCTTATTCGTTATAATATTATAACCGGTCCCCCGTATCAAGTAATGTACAAAGCAGGCGTTGTATGTCTCGGGCTTTTATTCTTTGTAGCCGTATCTACATGTAAGATCACGTACCTTAGTGGTCAGAGAATATTAGTGCTCCATGTATGACCTGCCATACCTGTACGATCTCCGTGAGAATCGCGGTGCGAGCCATCACCACATCCTGAGACCGTACAAATTCATCTTGGTTGATTCGACGGTTAGAACAGTCTAGAAGCAGGGAAGGCTGTCAGTTATCTGCATCCTAAGGGCGCTATCACCTAAATCATCGTTGTGATCGGCTCGAGGGTCCCGAGCGGGTTTCCTATAGCAGATAGGAACCGGATGGGATTAGGTCACGCAGTCATTTGTAGGATAGATGGATTCAGAATCCTGCCTTGTTCGACGCTTGTTGCCCGCAGAGCATATCTACTAATGCAGGTTATGCACTCGGGATAGTCACTTGATAGGGCAAACAGGGGAGGCACTAAACAGGGGCTGTTCTGATTGGAAGGTTTAGGATGCAACTCAGTTGCACTATCGAAGCGAAGGCGTTCGGGGAGGACGTGATTCGTTCGAATATATCTTCCACGGGTAAGGCATCCGCTATGTGGGTAATTGATGTCATGCATAAACGTGATTGAGCCCCAACTAGTGGTTCTAAACGAGTACAATGTCAAGAGGTTTATGCTACCACACCTCTTGCATGTCTCAGACTCCTGCAAGTATTGACAGGTGTTGTCAAAACCTGATTCGCATGGGACGTCAGTTAGTCTCTTGGGCGCCTCTGTTGGGACGTGATCTTCCGTGGTATCTTCTAGTCTTTCTAATGCTTACATGGTACTGTCATGGACTCGGATTGGCTACGCACCAATTAAGCGTCCTTGGCGTCGTTGGGCATCACAACAACGTATCTGAGCTTGTTGGCTGTCGCTGTCATCGTGTCTATAAATGCTTGTCCGGGCCTTCCCTGTGATTTATTACGGAGCCATGCCATTGTAAGCAAACTTGAACTAGAAAATGCCATCATTTATTTCTACAAGCCCTTGACCAAAGTCGTCATATTACGTCAGGGGCCCTCGACGAACGCAAACCCACCCCCCCTAAAAACCCGCCACAGGAGAGACCGCAAGGCGCCATGGCAAAGTTCCACTATGTTTAGATATGCGTGAGTACTACTGTGACGCTGCCCAGAACGGCAATCGCTGGCTAGGACATCAGTGCCAGTGCTACGGTGGCCCTATGCGTACTGCAACACAGCAGGCTGCCCATCTGATATCGCGGCTGAGATCGACCACCGACGAGGGGGCAGTGTAAGCTTCGGCGACACGTACTTCTTGAGGACGTTCCAATTCCATCCGTCTTTTCCCAGAGACTCCCCAGGCGTCGCGCTGATCCTACCTGGCCGGACAAACGCGTGCGCGTTTAACAGCGCTTGATGCCCCCACGCGCCCCCTAACCCCAGCGCTTGGCCTGGGGATAGACTGATCGACCTCCCCTTGAGATGGGGCTTAGATGATTAGGCAACATCGTTATCCTCACAAGTATGTTCCCATGCGGTAATTAGGCAAAAAAGGTCTAGCTACGCTACTTACCTTGTCTGAGGCTCTGTTCTGGGAGTCGGGTGGCGATGGGTAAGGGTCGGCTTTTGTGCTGCTGCCGACGACAGTGAAGTCATAGGAGGGAGGTGTCATCTATTCCCAGGGGGAGTTTATGGACAGAACGGTTGAATACTTGTATCTATGCGGGGTGCCACGGATTTCTCTTAGCAGGAGGTAACCGGATGAGTATTAGGCTCAGGCTCGATTACGTGGCGGCATCGGCATGCTTTTCCACCGCTGCTCTAGCCCTTCAGGACGTTCATCGCACAGTGCCTTCATACCTATCACATACAGACTCTCACTAGGATACGAGGGAAGAGACTGCAATGTGAGGACCAGCTGCAAAATACTGGTTGGCAGGGACACAGGCCCGAGGTTATTATAGTTCTCCTAGACCTCAGAGCGGCGATGGAGTCGCGTGTAACAATGGGATACCCAGCAGTACCGTAAAAATATATTTCTGCTGGTCTGTTTTGCCGTTAGATGTTGCCTCGGGTCCCATATGAGCAGCCGGGATGGCCTGCGTATAAGGATGCTAGAATTAAAGTGGGGGACCAACGACATGAGTACGGTTGTTGTGGTAGACAGATAATGTTCGGGAGCCGTCTCAGCCGGGCCTCATTACAATAGGCATTTCTGGTAGATCCTGGCGACGGATAATTCGGAGATCAGCGTAGACAAACGGGTTATGGTACTGCTTCTTGGATTACGTACTCAGCCCATGGAGTGTTCCTGTAGACGTGGACGGATTGATGAGCCAATCCCGTCACTGGATCTGAGATGGACGAATACCCGAGGACAGATAATCATACGTCGTTGCGGTTGTTGCTTTGATACGGGGCTGGACGCCCGGGCTCAAGCAAGGCTAGGGACCAAAGGTCGACCAAAGGGTCCAGAGAGCTAAGGGTTAAGTGCCGAGATCAAGAAGGGTTGTCACATAATCAACGTAGGACGATGCAGATTGATCGATGTTCTAGCCAGGCCCGCGATTACGGCATCCAATTTGGATATGCTCATCCCATCTTTACGCACCACCACCAGCCTGCATCCTCCTGAGCCTCTCCTCGGCAGCCCTAGCCCTGCGCTCGCGATCGAGCTTCATTCTCTGCTCGGGGGTGAGGCCCCTGGCCTCCTCCTCGCGTCTCTCCTGGGCCGTCTTGGGGATCCCGGCGTCCAGGACGCTCTTCCCTCCGCGGGGCCGGTCAGCGACCCGGGGGCCCTCGGCCCTCAGTCGCTGCTCCTCGGCCCTGCGGCGCTCGGCCTCCTTCCTCTCGGCCTCGCTCTTCTCTCGCTCGTCGCGCCGCTCCGCGTCCTCCCGCTTCATGGGCGGCGGCACCCGGGCCGCCTCCCAGTCCCACCTGCCTTCGCCAAGCTCGTCGCGCGCCACCCGGAACGCGTCCCGCGTGGCCCGGTCGCCGGCGAGCTCGAAAGGCGTCTTGCCCTCGCCGTTCTTGAGCGTCGGGTCCGCGCCACCCTTGAGCAGCAGACCCGATACAAGGGGGGCGGAGTTCTGGCTTGCGGACAGATGCAGCGAGGTGGGTGCGTGGTAATTCTGTTGCGAATCCGGGGGCTGGAAGACGAAATCCGCGGGGAGATCGTGGCTCTTTAGGTAGGACAGCAAAGCGGGCAACTTTGACCGTCGTACGAACGCCTGAATTTGCGATGTATGTAACAGCGCCGTTTCTTCTTCCTCTGACAACTTTGGCGGTGCCGGCTTGGCTGGTTTGGAAGGTGCCGTTTTTGCGGGGGTTCCTTGCTCAGGCTTTACTGTCGCAGCCGGGTCAATCTCTTGGACTTTTAATCGAGTTAACTCGATAAATGACCTCATCAGCTCATTCTGGGTTGCCCTTCGGGTACTAAACGGAAAACCTCGTATCCGGGGGTCGTTCGCCCGTAGCACTTGATCCTCGTATGGACCGAATAAGGTTCTCCGATTGGTGGCTCCCGTGGCGCGGATGAATAACAGCTCGGAGGTGTCTAGCAGGCTTTTCCAGTCGCGCAAGAGTAGGCGGACCTCGTCGGTTAGAGCCTGCTCATTATAGCGACGTATGCTGGAACCGGCTGAATGCGCATTGCCTTTCGCGTTGTCGTTCGCAGACTGTGATCCGCCCTGCTTCCGTCTCGTTGTGTATCGATGGAAGGTCTTATGCGCAAGTACCGTCGCCTCTCGATTGAGGGGTCCTGTCGTTCCATGTTTCGTTTGTCGCGGCGCAAGCGACACCACCATAGCTGCGAAATGACCGCCTCCAATCATACACATGAAAATATGAGGGCCTTTGTAAGCAGCAGGTGCCAGGTTGCCATCTGGACCTGGCTTGGGTGGTGGAACCGCAGCTAGTTGCTTTTTCTTGATAACCCCGACTATCTCTGCATGGTTCTTCGCTTCTTCCGATGTGAAAATCGCGCGGTATATGCCAAAGTAGTGATTCGGAGGCAGAACGGGTGAGGTAAACCATAATAAAGGGGAATTGCCGCCTCCCCTTCGTTTCCTCTTGGAAAAGCCATCTTCTTCGTCGCCGTCGGCGCCATTGTTTCTCTCTGCTAAAGTCGCTTGTTTCCTCAAGAGGGCGGTGAGCGTTGTGTCCTTACGCGACGCATCGTCGTCTTCATCTTCGGAGTCGGACGAGTCAGAGCCCGAGAGGCTCTCGTCCAGGTCTGCGACCACTTAGCACGGAATCGTACGTTTTCCTCTCGTATATATGTCGCATACCTCCAACTAACTTTTCAAACTCGGCCTCGGAGACTGGTTTCCGTCCGCGAAGCTTCTGCTTCAAATTGTAATGGTGGAAGTCGGACTTTAGGTGGCTTCTCTGTTCTAACACGCCGGAAAAGGAGAGACCACACGAAGAGCAGGCTTGGGTACCGACAAGGTTTTCGGAAGACGGGTCGCGAGATACCGTATCTGTAAGCCCCTTGGGAATTTCGGGTATCTCTGCATCTAACGGTCCGGCGTCCTCTTTCGGAGTCAATGTGTCCAGGACTTGGGGAGGTAAATCGTAGACTGCCCCGCATTATTAGTTAGAGGATGCTAATGTAGGTAGATAGACAACCAGCATCGCATTGGAAAGAGGAAGGAAGGCGTGTTTTACCGTATAATGGCCTCCTGAGTAAGTCCTCTGCTTTCTTGTCCATAGCTGGCGACTCTATTTGCTGTATGTATGTCGAAAAGTCGCGATCAACTTCAGTGGGATGAATGACGAAATGCCAAAGAGAAAGAGCTTTGGTGGTGGGGGTTTATTTAATCCCTTAAGGAAGCTTGCTGAAGTGGGTCTGCTAGTACATAGCCTCCCCTAATTGATGATAAAGTACTGCTGTACTAGGATTAATTAGGGGTTCATTATCAATGACTCTTTTCGTGAGTCAATCTGCCGACTTCAACTCGAATAGACTCACTCTCTTGCGATATCACGGGTCTGGACCAATGTTCAGAACCCGAAATGGTGAAGAGCACAGTCATTTCAAATTTTATACCAATCTCCAGAAATGAATACTGTGCTATTTTTGGGTCACGGTCAGGACACAAGCTGTCTTGGCCTTACTTAAGTACCATGTATACCCGACAGAGCCTTTTCGACTTGAAATACGACACTACACAATGCTCTGCAGGACATATTCTGCAATTTCGCCGTGTCTTTCAATTCTGCACAGCCTTTACTCGTCAGGTCATACGAGTTAAAGCGCACACCAAAGAGCATCAGTCTAAACACTTGGATTGAAAGGTAATTTACATCGAGAATGCTGCAAGGAAAGCTCAAGGGACCATATACAAGCGAAAGCATGTCTTTACCTCTTCCACACAAAGCGTACAAAGCACCTTGTCCGCTCGTGTGTTGGTTACAACCTCCAAGGGGAGTTAGAATAGCTGAAATGAAAGCCATTGTTCGGCCTCCTTTATTTGGGCTTCTCAACAAGATGGTCTCGCTCTGCATACATATATACCTCCTGCTCAGCCTCCCCCCTGGAGAACCATTGGACGACCATCATCAGCAATTGACAGAATTAATCCCTTAGGAAGAGACACAGGTGTATCTTTCTGGATTTCCCTTCGTTCTATTATCTCTGCACTATATATATATCCATTTTCGGATTTTCTGTCTCACAACCAACCGTAAAATGCCTCTCTGCGGTTGCAAGCTTCATGTATACAGGTTCCGGCTCTGTCGGCATTACGGCAACCCCATAAAGCACGAGTGCTGGCGGGCGGACCTGAGGACGAAGTCCCTCTGCATGGGCAGCCTCTTCCCCTGCGGCAAGCCGGTAAAGGCGAAGCACAGCCGGGATGGGCTCTGCGACGGCTGCACTGCCTACTTCGCCGAGTTCGGCGACCGCTCGGACGAGGTCCTCGCAGACTTTCTCGAGTATAAGGAGTCGAGGGGCTGGCGCAAGAAGAGGATCAACCCCCGACAGGTCGCGCCCGAGAAGTTCGTCCGCCCGGATATCCTATCCCACCACCGTTCCTCCGCGCCCCGCGGCGGCGCCCAGCCCTTCCGCCCGCACAGCCCCATGCGCGCTACCTTATATTCGCCGCCTCGTGACAACCACCTCCCGCAGCTGCCGCCCCCCGTCCGCCAGACGCAGAGCGGCGAGCGCAGAGCTGAGCGCCGGGCCTGCACGCCCTTCGAGCACGAGCTACCGGGCGACTGCGCGGTCAGCCAGTCGTCCTCGCCCATCCTCGGCGACCGCCTCCTCGTGCCCAACCAAGGGGTGTACACCCTCCCCCGGGGCCATTCCACCGAGCCGTGCCCCCTGGTGCGCCGGATCACCGAGGAGGCGGAGCGCCTTTTCCCCAACCCCGAATCCGACATGTATCCCGGCGTGCCGAAGCTGAGCGCGGCCCCGAAAAAGCATCGGCGCAACCACCCGCGCCTGCCCCGCGGCAGCGACAACAAGGCCTCGGAACCCACCATCGTGCCGGCGGTCATCGTCGGCGGCGGCAAGATGTTCAAGGACCGCGTGGACGCCGCCACCGCGGCGGCGCGTTCGCCCTCCGAGCCGCTGCTAGCGCCGACCCCAAACCGCTTCTTCGTGCTCGCGTCTCCAGACGCCACGTCGCCTACGGGCCGCTCGGCGCTCGTGCGCTCGCTGTCTCTCGACCTGCCCGTCGCGATGCCGCCGCCCCAGCGCCTCGAGGGTGTCCTCGCCACCAGCTGTCCCCAACACGGCGAGCGCTACGACTTCGGCTGCGGCGAATGCCGCGGCGGACTGTTCCGTGAGCGCGGCCTGCCGACCGAGGAGCACCGCGAGCGCTGCCGGTCCGCACCGCTCGTCGTCTCCGTGACGACCCCCGAGGAGAAGTTCACCTGTGCCGCGCAAGGTCTGTGCACGTGCCGCCCCGTCGAGGGGCACGTGTGTCTCCCCTGTCGCGAGAAGGAGACCTTCTCGGAACAGGTCCAGGGCGGCTGGATCTGAGGATTGAGAAGGGGACGAGTAAGTATACTTGGTAGGTCGATTCTTTGCTTTTCGTCCTAGCCTGTCTCCGGTCTTCTTAGAACGGAGCATGTATGCATCATAGGTAAGTGGTTGGCGTTATATACATGCGTGTGTAGAGAAGGGTTGAGATGCTCGGGTTAGCATTTTGTGTCATTAATAAAACATCGGGTTGGTTTTGCATCGTCTTTTTTCGCTGAATACTTATATCATTAGTGTACAGAGTGCTGATGAAAAGGGGAACCAGCCCTGCTGCTCTTCCTCGGGGTATCCTGAATCTAAGTCTAGGTCTAAATCTAGTTCTAAGTATTAGATACAAGTTGATCTCCAATAGTATACATGGTAACAATTTAGTCATTTCCATTGGCCCTTTTCCGTGCCATCGTTATGCAAATATTCAAAACAATGAATCTCAAAACGTCCCTTTATGTGCAGCCAAGCAGCAGCTCATTGTTTACGCGTTGGAAGAAGAAAAACGACTCCAACTCCGTATCCTGGCCCCGTACACCCAGAACAGGACGGGCGCGGGCGCCATGACGAGGCTCAGCAGCGCCAGCACGGACGACGCCCAGGCGACGCCGAGCCGGTCGTACATCTCGTCGGCGAAGAGCGGGAACGACGACGCCACGAGGCTGCGCACGACGACGTGCGCCGACATGGCCGAGTTGGCGTCGCCCGCCCGCCCGTACACGTCGACCACGTACGTGATGCCCGCGACGAAGATCAGCTGCAGCCCGCAGCCCACGAAGTAGCCGGCAACCACCTGAGACGCCCAGTGCGCTTTCCCGGACCACCCGAACCACAGCAGCGCGGGGGGCAGCACGGCGGCGCCAAGCGCCATGGGCGGCAGCCGCCACTCCGGCTCCGGCTTCCCGCGGGCTTTCGCGGCTTCCGTCTTGGTCCTGTACCACGTCAGCGCGAACGCGGAGCACAGGGCGCAGGCCGAGGCGACGCCGAGTGCGACGGCGAGGAACGGCAGCTGGCTCGCCTCGGCGGACCAGCCGCGCCGCAGGTATGCGAGCGGGAAGGCCTGGAACGCGAGGTACAGCGTGCCGTAGACGAGCGTGAGGTAGGCGGTGAAGACGACGAGGACGGGCTCCGTGGCGAACATCCGTGCAGGCTTCGCGAGGTATCGGCGCGCGATGTCGCCGACCTCGCGGGGCTTCTCCTCGGACCGCGCGTGCAGCGCCCAGTTGCGCGTCTCGAGGCGCAGCCGCCGCGCCCTGCGCTCCAGGATCCGCGCCGAGGAGGACTCGGGAACCCCGACGACGAGGATAAGAAACAAAACCCCCGTGATGATCAACGTAACCCACGCTGTCCAGGTCCAGCCGGCGCCAGCGTCGTGGGTCAGGTACGCGCCGGCGATGGGGGCCACCGTGGCGCCGAGGTTGATGCAGGTCGAGGAGACCGCCATGGCGACGCCGCGGGGCGTCGGCTCGTACAGCTCATAGTACATGCCGGAGATGACGGCGTAGGAGCCGCTGCCGAAGGCGCCGGCAAGGAAGCGGCCGACGAGCACGGTCTGCACGTTCCTGCCCAGCGCGACGGGCAGCTGGAACACGCCGAGCCCGAGCGTGGCTACGGCGAAGGGGATCAGGTGGCCGAAGGCCTCGGAGAGCGGCCCGAAAAGGACCGGGCCCGCGGCCAGCCCCAGGATCCAGAGCGTCACGCCAAGCCGCATCACGAGGATGCTGACGCCGAGCTGCGCGGCGACGACCGCCGTGGCGGGCGCGAAGACGCTGGACCCGAAGGACACGGTCAGGATCACCGACGACGTGACGGCGGTGAAGAAGAACTTCTTCGGGGCGCTCCAGTTCCGGGGACACTCGGGGTCGTCTGGCCCGTCCCAGCCGACGATGTTGGGGTCATCATCGTACTGCGGCCGGCCCTTCTCATTCAGCTTCTTGGTGATCTGGGCGAGACCTTCGAGGTCGGGGCATCCGTCGTCGTTGTTTATATCCGCTCCTCTGATGCTGGGAGCGGCGGTGGAGGCGACGCTGGCGAATAGCGCAGTGTCGCCGGCGAGTGTTGCGGCCATCGACGCGGGTGTATTCATGATGAACAGATCAACTCAGCGGATTAGCTAATGATGTATGCCTCAGCCTCCCGTACCGCGGTGCCGGACACTTTTATACTCAACGCGAGCCATCGAATCTCGAGATTGTTCGACCATAGGGACGGGCCAGAGCCCCATCCCACGTGGCTCTGCTTGGAAATTCTGGCCTGTTGCGACAGAGCAGACCCGACATCTCGGATATCCTGCCAATTTTGAGAGCTGGCCAGCAGGAGAATGGCGATGGCATGGGCGAGAAGAGCCGTATCGGGGCTCTTAATCCAACAGCATCCTGGTCAGTCACGCCATTGCGCGACGTCATATCAGGGGTTAATCGAAAATTCCTGCTACGGGCCGAAAGCTCCACTGAGGTATCGGTGAAGAGTGGGGCGTGCAAGGGGGCTCGGGCTCTCTTATTACGGGCTTCGGCCGCTGCCGATGGACTCCGGTAACGGGAGATCATGTGCTGATTCTCATGTTAGCGTTCAACTGAGAAGCGTTGGCAGTTAGTTGTCCTTGTCAAAGGAAGTCAAGTGTGCACCGGATACAGCGACATTGTCATGTGGGGAATCCGAACAACACATCTTCTTGCGGTCCTTAACCACATAAAGCCCCTTATGACGTGGCGTTTACCGTCAACGTCTGCCCCCCTTTTCTCGTCATCTGCAATTACAAGGTCGAGCTCAAGTTCCTGCTCCGATCCCAAGATTAGCCTAGTGGGAGAAGAGGGAGAGTCACCTATCCAGCCTTAGCCCTCTGCAGGGCCTCAGCTTGCAATCGCGGGTCCCTAGGCCTATAAACCCACCGTATATCACAAGAGATTGGTGTGTGAAGCTGAGGTCCATTCAATCGACAATCCGCACTTCCATGGCTATGATCCCGATGGGATTCTTCGGCAACAGGGACTTGCTAGTCCAATAACTATGAGGTAGTCTCTTATGCTCAATAACCTCAGACACGGTATCACCAACGCTCTGTCGCTAACGATGATAATATGAAGGTATCAATAGTGGTTATACGACGGTCCATCAATCCTACAGTCACTATATTATGGAAAGCGGGTGTGTCGTATGTTCTACCTGCTGGCTTGCAGTATACCGCATTTTTAGCTCTCAGGTGCGGTACAGGAAGTCCCTATTTCGTAGAAGTCTCTCCTGAACAGCTAAATAGAAAGCAACTAAAATTCTCTGGGGAAGTTGTTGTAATGAGGCTTGGGTGTAACCTAAGATTCTAGAAACTGTTCTTTTGAGATTAGAGCTCTATGGCTCTATTATGAAAGCCCGAAGGCGGTGGCTATGTATGCTAATTAGGCATAAAACAGCACCCGCATTCCAAAAGGCTTCACATTAGGCACCCTTCGCATATTCGTTAATAGCGGCCTCCTAGTACTACAGCCACATGCGCCTTCTCGACATCACCAGTTTTGAGTTATGCTCCCGGGGGCAATTTGTCTTCCGAGAGGTTGGCTACGCGATACTTTCTCAACGCTGGGTGGGACAAGGGATTCCCTTCGAACAGCTCAAGAACCACGTCGCCGAGCTGAGAACTGACAGAGAGCCCTCCAGCACGCCGCAGCTGGAGAAGATCCGTGGCGCGTGCCAGGTCGCACGCCAGCAGGACATCAAATGGATGTGGATCGACACGTGCCGCATAAACAAGACTAGCACGGTCGAGGAGACTGAGTCCAAAACTCCATGTTTAAATGGTACGGCGACGCCAGCGTGTGCATCACGTACCTCTACGACGCGGAGAAAGAATACAGGGGCCCCGACAAAACCGGCGACACGGCCAAGGGTCCCCACAACTTCAAGAGAATCGGACTTGACGGGCCCTCGGTGTGGTTCTCGCGCGGGGTGGACGCTCCAAGCGCCTCTGGCACCACGCACCATGCAGTTCTACGACAGGGACTGGGAGTACTTAGGGACGAAGGAGGGCTTGGCTCACGAGCTCGAACAGACCACGAGGATAAGGGCGCCATATGTCACCGGCGCCGAGAGCTTCGCGGATGCCTGTATCGCGAACAAGATGAGCTGGATGGCGGGGCGCTAGACGGACCGCATAGAGGACATCGCGTACAGCATGCTGGGCATCTTCAACGTCACAATGGCGCCGCAGTACGGGGAGGGCATCCGTGCCCTCCTGCGACTGCAGCAGGCACTCTTGTCCACGTCGACGGACGAGTCCCTGTTCGCGTGGAGGATGCCCGAGTTCGACGCCGGAAGGAGGTACATCTCCCCCGAGACGGACTTCGCACCTAATACATGGGCACCTAATACATGGGGTCTTCTAGCGCTGGGGCCAGAGTGGGTTAGAGATTCCGGCCAAATGACAACGAGGCACGGTCCGTGGATCCCGCGCCCTAACGGGGGGTTCTCGTTGACGCAGCAGGGCATTCAGGCGCCCATACGCGGTAGACCGACGACGCTTTTCAACGCCTCGGCCGCTGTCTTGGCGAGCCTTTGTCTTGTAGGCGTGTGCTTCATAGACGCCTATTACCAAGGAAAGGAGATGGAAGGCCTCGAGTTTACCGCTCGATTGCTGGGAGCCCGACGAGTTTGGGGAAATGGCGGCGATTCAGATCTACCTACGCCCGCTCTCTAGGAGCCCCGCGCGAACACTGAAGAGACTGCGATGCACTCGGTGGGGCTCGTGTCGTGAATAGAGCCGGACTGGAGACTGGAGACGGCCATCGTGTCAGAGCAAGAACCCAGATATGTAGACTGATGAGACGCTGTCGCCGAAGACAAAATCCTTCTCATATTCTAGGGTGTCTACCCAAATTCAGCTAGGAGACCATCTGGCTGGGCCCTATAACCCGTAGTGAGCAATGCGGCCGTCACATCCCCGCAGCCCTTTTCTATTTCGATCTCCAAGTGTATCTATTGGTCGTTTGGACTGGGTGCTACACTACTACCCGTTCCGTTTCACCGTTTCGCACTTACAGCTGAGGTACGTAAACCGAAACCTTTCTTCACGCTACACGTTGATAATACTCTGCTCTCTCCGCTCTATTGCTCTAGACAAGGTGCAAACGGTTCTAGGCTCCGGCAACAGAACGCATTCCGAGCATTCTCCACAATCTGATAGACCCCCCAGAGGTTCATCCAACTTTGGGTAGGTGGTAGTAATTCAAGAGAAGCGCGAGGTTCTTCAGTAGATCATCATAAACCTCTCTACAGGGGAATCAACGATCTTCCTGGCCGATGTCCTCTCCTAAACCAGTTAAATAGCGTTACTGTATACTCTTCCGCCATCCACCCAAAACGTCTCCTATCACCAACCCTGAAAATCAAGAGTGGCCCATCCATAGCAAGGTGCCTTTAGAGGTCGGCTAAACCCAGGGACGGCTCTACAAGAGGAGAGCAAGGAAAGAAGACAAAACAAAAAGGGATGAGAGGTGGCAAGGAGGAGGAATAATGAGGATATCGACTCATAAAAAACGGGGGAAATATTAAGGAGGGAAAAAAAGCGGAAAGGAGCAAAGGAAATAGGTAAGGGTGAACACAAACGAAGCTCTAGCCTAGCTCCAGATCAGTAGTAATCTCATAAGTCGAGGGACTTCCCAAGCCAGCGTCAAACTTCAACAACTGAACCCAAGTCTCCCTAGCCCGCCGGTGCTGCGCTTCGGTATTTTGACAGCATTGGTTCGCCCTTCCCTGTTATAGATTACGGACCAACCCACCACACCAGACTGTGGCAGCTACAGCGGGGCACCTGAACTGATCCTACGTAACCAGCTCATGGAACTGAGAGCGTCGTTCATTTATCGCGCTACTCGTCTCGTCTAGACACAATAGCCACCATCCAGATTCTCCCCAGAACCGCGTACCTCACCACCCCTTAATCAATCTACCTCTTCTTGCCCCTAGACCCGGCACCGCCCTTCTTAAACTTGCCGCCGCCTCCTGATCCACCGCCTCCGCCGCCTCCGCCGCTCATGACGACCCTCAACTTCCCGACGGGGACGCAGTTGACGGCGTCCTCGGGCTTGAGTGCCTTGATGAGCTCGACCTCGCGGGGCCACATCTTCTCCTTGTCCCGGGCCGTCTCGTCGAGGGCGCCCTTCCGGCCGGAGTCGGCCCTCCAGCGCTCGAGGACCTCCTTGACGGCCTTGCCCTTCTTCTGCGACCCGGGCTGCAGCTTGGCCTTGTACTTGCAGCGGCCGAGGGCGGCGTAGGGCGCGCAGAACGGGATCGCCTCGAGGATCTCGTCGCCGGGCAGTGGTGTGCCGACGAGCGCGTCAAGCGGCGTGTCGTCGTGCGCCGCCGCTTCGTCCGCATCCAGCATCTCGAGCCCCTCCTCCAGCAGCACCCGCCGCACCTCCTCGTGCTCCGCCGTCTCGCGCTGCTGCCGCGCGTGCTGCGCGCGCCGCCGCTCGCGGGCCGCCGCCTGCTGCGCCTCCCGCTCCGCCTTGGCCTTGGCTTCCGCCTCGGCCTTCTTGCGTCCCGCCGCGGCACCGATCAGGGCCTCGACGGCCGCGCGGTCTTCCTCGTCTTGGTCTTTGTACTTGGCAGCGATCTTCTTGGCTTTGCTTCGCTGGCCTCGCTTGGGCTGCTGACCCTTCGTTTGCGGCTGAGGTTTGGGCTTGGTGGTGGGATTGGTGGATGGCCCAGTTGATGTCTTCCGGGGAGCCGTTGCTGTTGTGGTCTGGGCCTCGCTTTCCGATTCCTCTCCTCCTGCTTCTTCGTTTTGTGTGGACTCCGGTTCTGGTTCTGGGGTTGCTACAGCGGAAGGCTCTTCTGAGATGGTTAGATTGCGTACGTCTTCTGTTGGAGGAGTCTCGTCCACTTCATCTCGAGCGTCCTCACCGGCATTCTGGTCGATGGTCTGAAGAGGATTCGCTCTGGGTTTTTCATCTTCACCAACTTCATCTTCACCAACATCGACTGCGCTGTCCTCCGAGTCGCTCCCCGCACGTTCCGTGTCACTTCCCTCAGCAGCTCCAGCATATGTCTCACTCGCGCCAATAGTGCTGGGTGCTACAGACGCTACAGTGCTAGGTGCTCCAGACGTCGAAACACCATCATCATCATATAGACGGTGCTTGATATGCCTCGCCTTGCTCTCTTCGCTAATTCTGAAGATCAACGCGAAGCCGAGAAGTAGTTGCGCCGGTGGGAGGAAATTCTTCTTTCCTCGCACCATAAAACTCCCCGTAGAAAGATACTCGCCCGTGGGGGCCGACTTCGACACTTGGTCTGCATTGACCCACCATGCCGACATAACAGCCTTTGAATCCCAGGCGGAGGACGAGCAGACCGCCAGAGATCCAGCTTGCGACAAGGTTGACGGTGGAATCGGCGCATCGGGTGTCTTCGGGTTGTTCTTGATAATCACACTAGCTGCACCATGGAGGTCCGCGTGGACATAGATGTCCCCTTTTCTCAGGTAGCGCCGATAAAGCATTTCGTTCTGCGATGCATCTTTACCGCCGAGGACAACGTAACCATCTGACGAGATGAACCAGGTAAACTTCTCGAACCACATCTGCCGTCGGATAGGTTGCAGCGTGGGCTTTTCCAGCTTCAGCCCCTTTTTCAACTCGGCAGCGATCTTCTGCTCCGCACTCTTGAGAGCGATCTTCGACTGCATGACTGTCTTTTCCTGCTTGACCGCGGCGACCTTCTTTTCCTCGTAGTACTCTCGCGCATTACCCCATGGCGACAATCCCAAGTTAATATCGATTGCCAACCTTCGGTCTGGCGCTTTCTGCTTCGATGCCGCAGTCCCAGCACAGCCGCTGTCGGATACAGCGGAATCTGTCTCGTCTCCGTCATCATCGTCCTCGTCTTCTTCGGCCTCGCCAAGAAGTACCGTGATTGTGTTTTCATGGAGCTTGAGAGGAAGCATGATTATTGCAGCCACGGGGTTGTTGAGCCGCCGCTCCCTCTCAACGAGCTTTCCGATGTCTTCCCAATCCATGCCCTGATCTATTAGACCGTTGATGGCATCCATTGCTTCTTGAACCCTCTCGACGTTGGCCTCGATGGCTTCAGCTTTGCGGATGTTGAGTAGCTGCGTACTCTGCAGCCCTTCTATCCTCTTGGCCTGGTCTGCTTTTACGGCTTCCAGTTTCCGCTTAGCCGCCGCTTCCTTCTCAGTTAGCTGCGATTTCAGCTTTTGTCCCTCGATAGACGAGAAGAATTCGTCTACTAGTTTATTGTAGTTGTCGAACGCAAGGACCGTGTATGCTGGGTCTTCTTCAAACTGTCTTGGTAGGAAGGGGTGAAAGTCTTCGTAAAGAAGGCCACCTGACTTGTTGTGTTCACCCCCTTTATCCTCGGCCGCATCGTTTTCAGCTTTTGCTTTCTTCTTAGCGAGGATATAGCCTTTGCAGGTAGCAGAACCGGTCACTTGGTCCACTGTTTTCCGAGCTTCCTGCAGGGACTGCAACAGATGGTCCAGCAACGACTCATTTTCTAACGCGGCCGCCGGTTGGGTAGTTGAGTCGAAGCCAGTGACCTTCATAGCATGGTCGATTAATATGGGAGGGAGCTCGTTGATAGTTGTTGCGAGACCTTTCCTTAGTTCGTCGCCGGGTTTCTTCCGAATCTTCTTGCCTGCCTCCGCCGCATTGGCTGATCTCTGGACTGTAGTCTGAAGTGCATCTCGTACGCGCTCTTTCGTCAACTCCGGTACTCCATTATAGTTCTGTCGGTTTTGCAGCGAATATGTAAGGCCGGCACGTTGGGGTTCCTGGCCCTCGCCTTCCGAGACATTGCGCAATAGGGTCAAGATCTTTAGTTCGTGGTCGGTTAAGATGACGTTACCGCTGGCAAAGAACTCAAGATATAATCGGTATTGGCCATCGCTGAACTGGAACTCGATGATGCGATCGGTTCCTATTTGCGATACAGCAGTTACCCGGCGCGTCTTCAGAACCTTGCGCAGCTTCTGGACAAAGATGGACGGATAGTCGGCGGTCGTACGGACGAAGTCTGTGAGATGGCATCGAAAGCCAGAGTCTATGAGCAATTGCTTTTTGTCATTTGGTTTTGCAAACTTGAGGAGCAGGATCCTAGAGGACAGGTCGTATATGTTCTGGAGTCGGAGAGAGACCAGAGAGGTGGAGAGCTCGTGGGCGATAACCTGAAGTGCGTCTAGATCAGCTATTTGTAAAGTTTCCTACATGGAAGTTTGACCGACCTTGACATCGAGAGAAGAGAATCTTTGTTTCATGGTCACCACCATACACCTTCGGGATTGGTACAATGCTCGTGGGCAAGGAGTGAGATGGAATGTCAAGTATGACGCGGGGCACAAAACTATGCTCTACCACCAAGACATTGGCATAATGAGGGGCATGACGTAAAGTCCTTAAATGGCCAGCCTGCACCACTAAGCCACTTTCGGCCGACTACATACCTATCCCGTTAGTCTCAGCCTTGCCTCTTTACTACTACATACCTATATCAAACATAATCTGCGAAAGACCATTGCTAGAAGACCAGCAAAGTGAAACTTCTCTGAAGGGTATCCACCATACTAGTCCTCCTTTGAATCATTGGTAAAAGTAAATCAGACTCGCTAATCTGGGAGGTTTCTCGGTAATGGTAGCAACTTGTTCAGATATACGTGCGCATTATATAAGTTCCGCATTTCTTCCCGTCTCGCGAGCATACTAATGATTATAATTAATTAGGTGTTTAAGCATCTTCGTGCTAGATGAAATGATGTTAAGTTGATGTCTTAGGAACGCTTTCCAGCAAAGCACCTACTTCTTACCCCTTGATTAGAGACATCGAAGTTGGGGATGGGTGTTGTCTTCGAACAAAGCTGGGAAGGCTTCATAGCGTTGACAAGACCTCCTAACGTTGACCAGGCCTCATAACGTTGACCACGTTGATTCTAGCACACAGCCCGATTCAGAGGGTAAAGTAGACTTCGCTATTGATTATGGCCTACCTCTAATGTACGATACGTCTTGAGTAAAGAAGTACTATCGATCCAGTCCACTCTGCGATGCCGTAAGGCTTGGCGCAAGACTCTGTTCTATATGTCAGACGAGCATATCGAGTTACGTATGAATGGAAATAGCCCCCGTATGGCTAGCGGCGAAGGTCTCGTGAGAGGGATGTCAACCCGCAGATCTATCCTATTCGTATACTCATGGAGTTGATTCTCACTCTAAATTGGCCGAACATGTCACTGAATTGTTGCAGCGGCCAGGTATGCCTAATATTGAGGCTCATCAGAGCCTTACCGTAGATCATGTGTCTTCCACGTGCATCTCGAAGTAACGCTTGGCTGACCATGCATACAGTACCATGCCCAATGATATCTATTTGCTAAACAAATACGTTTGGATATACTCTCTAACCTCCTATGAACAGGCGATACAGGAGGCATTGCTGCTATCCGAGCTTGCCGTGTCTGTGGGAACACGTATCGGTGGAAGATGGTCTCGAACCTTCTTCAATGCTCAACACCACTGTCAAGAGAACAATGTCTTACCAGCCAGTAGAACCCTGGGATTTCGACACGAGTTGATCTATCACATCGAGGCCGTCTGCTGGTCACCCCATCGCTTGGCGAGATTCAGATCGAACGACATTCATCGTAGGGTCCGTTCGAGCAATCATGTACGGGTCAAGCCCCTCCAATCTCCAGGCGTTCGTTCACACACCATTCCAGTCCAACGTTCGAAGGGAGTCCAGACGGGAGCCAAGATGCGTCAAGTTTCGCCGTCGTCGACAACAACAAGGCGGCACGGAACGTCCGCGGCCCCCAGAACCCCCGCACCGAACTCGGACGCGGGCCTCGCATGCACGCGTCAGCAAACCCCATCCGTCCAACCGTGAATACGAGTCCCTCGACTCCGCCGGTCCCATACGCCCGTCTTCCGGGGACACCTGGACCGAAACATGGAGGCTACGGATCTGTGGCTTCTTTCTTGTTCGAGACGTCGGGCCAGGAGTGGAGAGCCGAGGGTTACGTGTTTGGGACGGGCATGGGTGGGGGCCGTGTGGGAAAGATCAGAGACCTGGAAAATTTGGGGGTTCTAGGAGAACATCCATATCCTCCCCGTGTTTGATCGGCTCTATGATCATAGCAAGCTCTCCAAGGACGCGGATTTCTCTTGAAGTCAGAGGCGATATAGCGCGAAAGCAGATCTAGAAGCTTTTGAGCAAATGATGATTACGACCAAATGCCTAGCAGTCTTGACTGGCCACGATCCATTCAACCGGTATTTGAGAGTAGACAGTATCACGGATGGGAGCTACACGTCGGTTATACCTCAGTTATCAGTCACGCTGTAGACCTGGCATAAAGCTATATGCTGCTACTGTGCATCTATCGAGTGGAAAATAGTGAACGATTCTCGCCATATCCGAGACTGCACATGGGCCATCTACTACAGCTACGTAACCGATCTTTGAGAGTTGGGTGTTTAGCTCCATCGCAGCACCGCTGCTGGGTCAACGACGATTGTTGTCCTCCATACCAAGCTCCTCCAAGAGAAAACCAGACGAATACTTGCAGTTGGCAAAGAATTGACACAATCAAGCTGAGTAAGCAACTCACCGTAAGATGCTCGGAGCTATAAATTTCCAGACACCCGTTGCCGGGCAGTCGCAACGCAAACGATGTCCGGCAAAATTCCCCCCCGTTTATCGGGAGGTTGGACTCGCCGGCGAGTTCTCGTGTTGACATAATGTCAAGTTCCCGCGACGTGATAGGCCTCTCAAATCTCAGAGCCAAGGAGTCGGATATTAGATTTGGGGGGATCGGCCGAAGAACAGGGCGCGTACGTAATCCCAAAAGACGGTGCTTCCTCCGCCTTCTCGCTAGAGCTAGGATGCCAGGGATCCTAGCGCGTCAGGCCTGCCGGTTGTCATGACAACAATGTGGGATCTTCCAGGGATAGGTGCCCAGAGGCTCTTGACACGTATTGTGGGCGGCTGAACTTTTGGCAAGATCGATAGTCGCTTGTCGTTCCAGCTGTTTCGGAAATACCAGAGTAAAAGCAAGGCGATTCGACTCCAGCGATGGAAGCTCCTTTTATCGTAAAAGGAGAAGCAATCGAATGCAACGGTATGGAGCAATTCTGGAGAAAGATCTGCCGGACACTGTTGTGTTACGAGTCTACTGTACAGATACGGGGGGTTCTTGCATGGGACGGGCTTGCAGCATTAGCATGCAGCTCAGCTCGGATGGGTGATGCTGGGCTTGCAGAAAAAGTGGTTTCGCCCGCAGCAACCCAATGAGCCGATTCCACGCCGCGCATCATCATTTGACGTGACTCGCTTGGGAACACCGGCGGTGTCAGCAGGAGGTGGGCGGGAAAATGTGGAAGAGCCGACTTTCATTCAATGTTGTGTAGCGTTGCGTCTGGCACATCGAGGGAAGGCTCCCAATTGGGAGTTTGCAACATTTCGGTTACTACCACCCAGCCCCCTTGCCAGCCATCACAAACGCCAAATGGTGAAGGTTGGTTGCAGTCTGTGCGGATAGATAGGTCCAGATCCATCTCCAATCCAGCCATCCATCTCCCGGCTTCCAATCCGGAACGATCAAACACCCAGCCACCCACCATGCAATCGAGCTGCCCGTCCAAGCTGCAAGTGCACTTATCGAGAACGGTCGATAGCTCACAAGTGGATAATATCTCATGTGTACAGACAACTGCGAAGATGGACTGTGCGTACGGATCGCATTGCATTACAAATGACGAATTGATCCGATGTGATAGTCCGATTAGACCCGTGCTCAAGAAGAATAGCGCCGGACTAGGCTCTCCCCTTGATTGCGCAATACCACCAATGGTCGACCAGTCGTCGGAAGCGGTGATCGCGATCCACAACCAAGGCTGGCCTGCCTCTCGACATTTTCGTATTTCGACACGCCTCGGCTTTTGTTTGCGCGGCGAGGAGGTTGGGCTTTGTTTGAGATAGGGCGGTCCAATTCGCTCATCCGACGCCAACGTAGTAATTGCCCGGCCAATGCATCCATAGCGAGCCAATGGTTACCACTGCAGCTTACGGGCGGATCGACATCCGAGAGAGATGCTCTCCTCCCAGCCTCTCTATCTCTGTTTATCCCCACTTAGAATTCGATCGCTGAAAGGCCAGCCAGAAGGCTCGCCTTGGAAAAGCAGTTGCTGCAGGCATTACCGGCGGTGGATACGCTCATACAGTGGATTCACGGACTCGATAGTCTGTCCATACGGTATGGAACCCCAGTAGTCCCCAGCCACCATCCCCCAACCACCCCCCTTAACCGCTTCGGGCGGGGGAAAACACGGAAGCTCACTCGAGGTCCACCGGAGTAAACAAGACTAAACCACTCGAACCCTGTCGTTTACCTGCCACGCCAGCTTTCCTTATCCACACAAAAGGCCTGCCTGTGCGCCCCGTCACCGCCCAGACACTTCTGCGATCATATCTCACTACTTCATTCCCCATCCAACCCATCCAATCGAGCCCTCCGCAAGTTCACTCACCTTCTTTTCTTCCCACAATTTTCCACCCAGCCAGCAAACGACTTTCCACCCAAAGTCTCCATCTTGCTTGCTTCACCCCCTAGACTGACGGAAAGAATCGAGATATAGAAGAAGAGAGCCCCGTTTCTCTTCGACTTCTCCCTTCTTTTCTTTCAGATCGTAGAAAGAAGAGCAAGAGGAATCTTCTTGTTCTACCTTTCGTATCATTCGGTGATATCGAAAGGTTGATCGAGGAGAGGAACCTTGCGCCGCTAAAAGGTCGCCAACCTGGACTTTGACGCCCGCGTCCCTGTTCCCTTCAGCGTCTTCCCCTCGTCATACAAAGAGAAGACCCACGAGGTCGCCGAGCAGACTCACGAAGAGCTTGAGATCAGACTCCCCGAGAAAGCCGGACGGGAAGGTCAATACTCTTCAAGTGTCCACACCTCTGTCCATCTTCCTCCGCAGCCCGAGCCGGAACGCTTCAGCGAAGAAGAGGTCCACTATACACGTGAAGAAGAACGTTACCGCCGTCCCGGTTCACAAGTCGGGTCTAAAGTCTCCTATCACGAAGATTACCGCCGTCCCGCTTCGCAAGTCGGTTCTCAAGTCGGCTCCCAAGTCTCCCATCACGAAGACTACCGCCTAGAGAAATACAGGTTAGTCCCCCTTCCGGGATTCCCCATTTATTTTAGTGCCTGGTGCGTTTGTAGTTCGGTCGGGTGGAGAGTGTGGGGCCATCATCACATTTGTAAACAAACAAACAAAGAACTATAAGACCTCCAGCTAACAGGGCGAACTTAGCAGACCCCAGACCTACTCTACTCCCCACGAGACAGTTGAGGTCGACGAAAGCTATCGTCCCCATTACTCTGCCATTGATAACATCGAACGCACCTACCGCGCTCGATCCCAAACCGGCTACGAAGACTCTGCCAGCGCCGTTGGCACCACCGTTGACACCACCGTTGACCCGTCCCCAGCACGTTCTTCGCACAACGAGCTAGTTCCCTACACCGGCACCACCGCCGATCTTCCTGTTTCTCGACCCGGTTACACCGACCAGGTCCAGTTCGGCGGATCCACCACTAGCGGATCCACTGTCAGCGGATATACCGTCGCTAGCTCCCACTCGCGTGCTTCGCAGTACAAGCAGCCCACAGTTGTAGAGGAGACCCGTGAGTATCCTCAACACACCCACTCAGTCGCCCAGAAGTCTAGAATGGGATATTACGACGAAGACGGTAGGCTACCCCGAGGGGCCTCCGGTCGATCAAGTTGCTCATTTACTAATTTCCTATATAACAGGACGCTACCATTCGTTTCGTAAAGGATTGCACAAGATGGCCGACAAGCTCGTTCCTCACCGCGACCACCACCACCACCACACTCACGAAGTAGAGACCATGCACGAGAGTGCTCCCTCCGCCAGTCCGGCCCCTGTGGTCGGCCCTACCGGCATCCCTAACACCGTCACCATCCCGTGCCACCACATTCGCAATGGTGACATCCTCGTCCTCCAGGGCCGCCCCTGCCAGGTCATCCGCATCTCGACCTCGGCCGCCACGGGCCAGCACCGCTACCTCGGTGTCGACCTGTTCACCAAGCAGCTGCACGAGGAGTCGTCCTTCATCTCTCACCCCTCTCCCAGCGTCGTCGTCCAGACCATGCTCGGCCCCGTGCTCAAGCAGTACCGCGTCCTCGACCTCGCCGACGGCACCGTCACCTGCATGACCGAGACGGGCGAGGTCAAGGTCGGCGTGCCCGTCCTCGACCAGTCCAACCTCTGGGAGCGCATCAGCCGCGCCTTCAACTCGGGCCGCGGCAGCGTCCGCGTCCTCGTCCTCAGCGACCAAGGCCGCGAGCTGGCCGTCGACGTCAAGGTCGTCCACGGCGCCTCTCTCTAAGTTAAGACGGGCGCTCGCTGCTTAGTCTCACGACTGCTTGACTTGATTGAACGTTATGATTTGTGCGCCTATGCTATGAAGGATTTTGGTTATGACGGTCCCCTGTACGGTTCACGAACAATCTGCTCTTCCGCTGTCGACTATGGTTATGTTAATGCGCATCGGTGCTCTCCCTGGATGCGGCCCGGTTGGATTTCTTCAAGCTTGGACATAGTCACCCCGACGTAACTATGACATCTAGAGGAGGACAAGCATTGTTAATTTAGATAGCTGCTGTACATGGCTCATAATGCAAAATGAAGGATGTGTTTACTTAGAATCTCGCTCTCTGTTACTTCGTGTCTTCCCCCGTTTGTTTTTCCGTGTTTCTCCCGTCTCAGTGTAACTTGGTGGCCGTCAAGGTGTCCTTGATTTAAGGCGCCCCCGCCCGCATTCCAGAAGCCTTGATGTTCATTTTGGGCTAACGTTGTGCTTCTCGGCCAATCAGGATCCATGGATGCTCCCTTAACCAGTCATCGCCAGAGATAAGGAAGGTTCCGCCATACACCGACCACCTTCTTGACCTGGAAGTAGCGACTCCCCGTGATCCTTCCGCATGCCTCCTAACGAATGTAGGTCGAAGCTTCCCCGAAGCTTCCCTTAAGCTTTGAAACTCACAAAACTTCCACCCCAGATTTCTGATTCACATCTCCATCTCTTTCTCTTCCTACTACTTACTCACCGGACTCAACCTGCCCCCGACTTTCTATCAGCATACTGCCATTCTATCTGTGATCAATGGGTGCACCGCAGTCCAAGGTCGCGCCGGAAACGGCCATGCACGAGAAAGCTGTCCTAGAGCGCATCCAGTCTCTTCAGATCGAAGACGCAGATTCTGGTGACAACTATGTTTACGTTGACAGCGAGAAGGGGCCTATCCACAATATAGCCTCCGACCGCCAGCCGGAAGGACTTGCTGTTGGGGTCTTGAAATCATGGCAGAGTAAACTGCTGCAAGACCCGAAGAATAGGTTAGGAACACTACTAATATCCGTCCCATTCGTGGTAATGCATACCCGTTCGAATGACTGACACTTATGTTTTCGTATCAGGTTGGCTCTATCGGCCCTCAGCGCCGCAAACCCCAAGGACGTCCTGACGTCGCGCTCGACAAAGATCGCCGACCAGCAGGTGTTCAACGTGCGCATCCCGTTCGAGGGGGCGCCCATCACGAACCAGCGGTCGTCGGGCCGGTGCTGGCTCTTCGCGTCGACCAACGTGTTCCGGATCGCCCTCATGAAGCGCCACGGCCTCGACTCGTTCGAGCTATCGCAGGCCTACCTCTTCTTCTGGGACAAGCTCGAGAAGGCCAACTACTTCCTCGAGAACGTCATCGAGACGGCTGCCGCCGACGAAGACCTCGAGGGCCGCCTCGTGCAGCGCCTGCTCGCCGACCCCGTCAGCGACGGGGGGCAGTGGGACATGGTCTACAATCTCGTCGACAAGTACGGCCTCGTCCCCCAGGCCCTGTACCCCGACAGCTGGAACGCCATGGCCAGCAGCACCCTGAATTACATCGTGGTGGCCAAGCTGCGCGAATACGCCCTCACGCTGCGGAAGCTGTTGAAGAGCCCCGAGACAACGACCTCCAGCCTCTCGGCCGTGAAGGCCAAGATGATGCGCGAGATCCACCTCATCCTCACTCTGACCCTCGGTCCGCCGCCGAGCCCGTCCGACAAGTTCGAGTGGAATTTCCTGGACAAGAACGGGAAGGCGCGCTCCGTCTCTGCGACGCCGCTCGAGTTTGCCCGGGACATCTCGTCGCCCGAGTTCCGGGTCACGGGCGCCGACATCGCGCGCCACGTGTCGCTGGTGCACGACCCGCGCCACCCGCCGCTGAGCCTGATGACGGTCGACCGCCTCGGCAACGTGGTCGGGGGCCGGGGCGTCTCGTACATCAACGTGGACATGCCGACGCTCAAGCGCGCCTGCGTGGCTATGCTGCGCGCGGGCTTGCCTGTGTTCTTCGGGTCCGACGTCGGCAAATTCAGCAGCTCCGCGTCGGGGGTCATGGACCTCGATCTCATCGACTACCAGCTCGGCTTCAACGTCGACCTCGTGGGCGGTATGACCAAGGCTCAGCGCCTTCGTGTCGGCGAGAGCGCCATGACGCATGCCAGTAAGCAATTCCTGGACTTATCTTCTTCATCCCCCCCCTTCTTTTGCTACGTTAGTTCAACAGCACCGATTTTCCAGACGGTGACTTCTAGAAGGTCCATAGCTGCTCGGACATATGTCTTGTTCACTCCGGGCACCCTCGCCTGATTTAACTTTAAAAAATTATTGCTGACTCCAGACGTGTGGCAGTGGTTCTCACGGCCGTCCACCTCGCCGATGAGAAGAATGACGAGACGTCGGTCCGCTGGCGCGTCCAGAACAGCTGGGGCCCCACCGCCGGCGATGGCGGATGGTTCGTCATGAGCGACCGCTGGATGGACGAGTTCGTCTATCAGGCCGTTGTCGACCCCCGCTTCCTGAGCCGCGAGGTCAGGGACGTCCTGAAGAAGGAGCCCCTCGTGCTGCCGCTATGGGATCCGATGGGCGCCCTGGCGTAGAGCAGGACAGGCTACTGGCGTAGGCTCCGCGAGGACTCTATCACCGCCCGGTATCGGAGGATGTTTGTTATGATGGATAGATGAATCGGATACGGCTTGGAGTTACGGGTTCTGGTTTCTTTTTCTTCCGTCAGTGGTTTGATGGGTTGTATACGTAGGCAGCACGTTTCGGCGGTTAATGGGCAGTGTTCATATGAGATTTAATAATGAACACCTGCTTTGATTGCATCGTATGCGAGAACTAACAAAGCGGTGTCCGTCTTATGGCGATCCTTGAGCCTATAACCGAAGTATCGACACTATACAGTGTCCCAGTTAGGTTGGGGGGGGGGGGCGGGGCGCTTTCAA